>RJWT010012248.1:0-22614 GCA_004365215.1 Cuniculus paca
TTATTTTGCTCATTACTTCTTGGAGAAGAGGATAGGAGAAACAATGCAGAAAGGTCCCACTGTGTGTGTGTGTATGTGTGTAGAAATTGAAACTTGGTAACAGAACTAGGTGTGGACATCAGGTCCTAAGGAATAAAATTAAATGAGAGATTGGGCCATTAGGACACTGGTAGAGCTTAGTAAGTTAGAATAAAGATAGACACAGAAGTTTAATTGGAAAACCAAAGAGATGGTTAAAAGAGCAGGCACAGTTAGTCACAAGCCAAAAGTCTATTATTTCCTTCAGGTATAGATTGCAAGAAGATTGAATGTCCTTCTGATGAACGCTTAAGATTATCCCTAAATGATGGGTGTGTTGGTTAACAGGCAATACAATCAACCAAATGCTTCCCTACCTTGGACTTGGTGGCCCTTTCTTACCTGATCTTGCAGTGTCCTGCCTCAGGACAGGCTGAATCTCCCTGCTAATCCAGCACATTAGCTGGAGTTGGCTGGTCAGAAGGCTTGGAGACTTGTGGCTTACATTAAAATGATACCCGTAGGTCTCAAGGCGTTTCTGCTCCTTCATTCATTCACTCATTCACTGAACAGATATTTATTGAATGCCAATTATATGCCACACATTGTTCTAAAATTCATTTTTAAAAAAGTTTCTGCTCTTATGGAGATGGACAAAGATAATGATAAAATTGACATTACAATATTATTGCACATACTGTCATACATTGTTTATACAAATGCATATGCGTACATACACAGACACGCACATACACACGCACAAAGACGCTGGTCAGTCTGCCACGGAGGAAGAGCCAGTGGCACGGAGTATTAAATGACACCCTTCTCTTAGGAAGGAAACCAGCAGTGTGTGCAGGAGGCCACATGTCCCCTGGACATTCCAGTAACTGGACCCAGCGAGGCTCTTGAGCTCAGCCATCCCTACGGCAGAGTTCTTATCAAGGGCACGCTTTACTCTGGGGCTCTTCCTTGACCTGACGGAGACTATTCAGCACTATTGTGCTGTCTGCGACTCTTCCCACCCACCCCACTCTCCTTTCACTCTCTCATTATGGAATTTTCCTTCCAAGTAAACTAATTTGACTTTGGCTGCTCTTGATGGTCCTGTTAGTTCTCACTCACTGGCAATCAACCCCGCATTGACTGCATTTGCTGTCTTGGGTTTGTTGTGTGTATTGTGGCCAGAATTCATCATTGAATATGAAGATGCCATGCATGAGGCAGGGCTGTGGCACCACCAGGCTGAAGTTTCTGGAACGCAGACCACAGCCCAGCTGAGACTGTCCCCATATGTGAACTACTCCTTCCGGGTGATGGCCGAGAACGGCATTGGGAGGAGCCTGCCCAGCGAGGCCTCTGAACAGTACCAGACCAAAGCCGCAGGTAAAGCAGGACTTTAGGACTAAGAATCAAAATGGAAAAGTTTTCCACCCTTTGCCAAGGAGCAAAGCTTACACCTATGTGGCTGTTTAACTTCTAGAACCAGATAAAAATCCCACGGCTGTGGAAGGATTGGGATCAGAGCCTGATAATTTGGTGATTACTTGGAAGGTGAGTTCTAAAATCTTTTATTTTTTAAAAGTAAGAAAAATTTGTTTTAAAATGATATCTGCATTAAAATCCCATTTCACCATTCCTGGGGGAAAGTATATCTTTATTTAAGAGGCAGTATTGTGTCATAGGTAATAAGTTTGATCTCTGCAGCCAAAAAAAAAAATAAGTACAAATCCCACCTCTGCTACTTACAGTGTGATCTTAAGCCAATTGTTGAATATTTGTTGAGCATCTCTGAAGAGAACATTAATAGAACCAGCTTCATATGATTAGAGGGATTAATGTATATAAAGCACCCACAGCCTATCTGTGTTCAAAATATGCTAGTGAGGGTTATCATCACACGGAACCTCCTGGAAGACGTGCATCAGCTATTCTCAGTAGTCCACTTATTTATTATGATTATTGTTATTGTTATTATTATTATTATTATTATTATTAGGCTTATCTGTATTTTCTGGATTTGGAAAAGTAACATATATTTACCTGCATAGTTTAAAAATCTTAGAGCCAACATGCCTACTTATATGTACACATATGTGCTTATAGTTATAGTATACACATATGTTTCCATATACACAATCAAGTTAGAATAACAGGCCAACCTTTTTGAATAAGGAGAGAAATAGTTCATACATTTGAGTCCCCAAGTAAAATGGATACAATGTACTATCACAAACAGGAATGCATAAAAGAATCTAAGTAACAAGAATGTTTTCAGACTCACCCACCCTTACCTACAGAGACTTTGAAAGGGTTTATGTGGTATTCACTGCTTTATGATAATAATTTACTACCTTTGAAATGTTAATCTCTGAAAAACTGAGTCTCAGCATACATGAAAAAAGATAAGAAGACCCTGGAGAAAATAGTTAATAGCATGTATTTTAGAGTTTTAGTGCTCAGCCTCTTTAGGCCTGGGAATTGGACTTACTGTTTCTGTCAATGTGTTTTATAACCTTGGGTTATTTGGCATTTCTTTAGCCCTTGAATGGTTTTGAATCAAATGGGCCAGGCCTCCAGTACAAAGTGAGCTGGCGCCAGAAAGATGGCGATGATGAATGGACATCTGTGGTTGTGGCAAATGTATCCAAATATATTGTCTCCGGCACACCAACCTTTGTCCCATACCTGATAAAAGTTCAGGCCCTGAATGTCGTGGGGTTTGCTCCAGAGCCAGCTGTAGTCATGGGACATTCTGGAGAAGACCGTAAGTGTCTCATGCCATTTCCTCTCTACTCTTCTCCAGCAGGACGACCTGCCAAGGTGCAAACCAAGGCTATTTCCAGAGGTGCTTAACTTGGCAAGGGATGGAGGCAGTAACTATTTTTGTAAACGTCTCTGAATTTAAACAGCATGCCATGCAAGAAATAGAGATGATTCAGGGTTGGAGCATAGCTAAGTGGTATAGTGTTTTCCCGGCATGTACACATCCTAGGTTCAATCCCAGTACTTCAAAAAAGTAAGAAACAGAGATATTAAAGAGAATAGAATGACTCCCCAACCCCTCCCTGCACCAGGGATTGAATTCATGACCTCATGCTTGCCACGCAGGTGTTTACGCCACTGAACTAAATCCACAGCCCTTGTCTTTTTGAGACAGGGTTTCACTGTCATTCAGGCTGGCCTTGAGCTCACTTTGTAGCCCAGGCTGTTCTCAAACTCACAAAGATCCTCCTGTCTCAGCCTCCCAAGTGCTGGGATTACAGGTGTGCGCCACCAGCCCCAGCTAGAGAATGACTTTTTTTACAAAATTTGTACTCATAAAGTTAAAGGAACAGTTAATCAAATAAAGCCAGCAAACAAGCTCTACAGTCAATGCTGAATAATCCATAGAATAAGATTCTATAGGCTAGGTTGAGGCATGTTTCAAGTTAAAATTAATATAGATAGTGATCCATTTGAATGAGATTTAGAATAATACTGATTCTTCTACCCTTTCCCTGTCCTTTTTGCAGTCCCCATGGTGGCTCCTGGGAATGTGCATGTGAATGTGGTGAACAGTACCTTAGCTGAGGTGCACTGGGACCCAGTGCCCCTGAAAAGTATCCGAGGACACCTGCAAGGCTACCGGGCAAGTAAAGGGCGTCCCGTCACATTGCTTCCCTAGTAACAGGGCACTGGCGAATGCCACTTGTCACACACTGTATGCAAGGTTTGAGTAATGTTGCTCCTCTCTTGATGAACTCTTGATATCGAGTTCCTTTGTTTCTTGCTTCAGGCAGGGTGACATCTAAAGGACTCCGACTAGAGGTAACTTGAAGTCTTACTCATCCAAAATGACTTTAAAAAAAAAAAAGAATGTTTTCTCCATTTTTTCCACGGAGCATCTAAAATTCTGTACACTGAGCCATATGTGCACAAATGAGGAAAACTAATTTTTAAAGAACTAAAATATGACAAACTACACTTAGCTTTAAAGTAATAGGGACCATATGTGCTGAACTACAAAACTATCGTAATGATAATAGGGACATTTACAAAATAACTGAGATTATGTTTATGTATTCCCAGCTGCATCCTTTTTATGAACGTCAATTATCTTTGCTTTTTGGTAAGCCCAGAAAGATGGATTCATGGAGATTTTTGAAAGAAAAGCAGCCAAAGAGCTGCACCCGCTGTGTGCACACACACTACCTTAACTCGTTAACATTGACCTCTCTAGGTCACTTTCAGTACTGCGTCATGGGGCCCCCACAGTGGCCACATTCTGTGTATGGGTTGACTTCTCTTGAAAAATACCTTTAAATAAAAAAAAATTTTAAATTTTAAAACTTAAAAAAAGAAAAAGAAGAATACCTTTAAATTCTTAAGAATTTATGAGAATTAGGCCAGGGATTTAGTTCAGTGGCCTAAGCGCCTGCCTGGAAAGCGCAAGGTTGTGAGTTCAATCCCTGGTGCCACAAAAAAAAAAAAAAGAATTTATGAGAATTTAATAAGCAATAATTCTGGATTTGTTACCAAAGTGAACCAACTGTTTGTCCATCTCTCCAAACCTGTGCCTATAATTAAATACAAAAAATAAGTAGGTTTCATTAAGTGACACAGACTGGCTCAGTGGAAGAGCCCTACACTGCAGTGGAGGAAAGCCACTGCGGGGCCCAGAGGCGCACGTCTACCATAGGAATAATAATAAGAAAAACCTCTCCGCAGTGTTTAACAGTAGCTAAATGATATACTATACATGAATGTGTATTAAACACTGGGCGGTAGTTTTATTTTTAGAATCTTATGCATGTAAAAGACTTCGATCCTTTTTGCTGTCATCCATGTGCCTTGTGTGCTGGAGAGAACCGTGTGCATCCCACACGGTTTCATTTATTTCACTTCCCCTCCAACAGAATATATCGCCCAGCTTTGTCAGGTCGCCTCCATTTCCTCATTGTCTGTGGGCATCTAATCCTCTTGCTCAGAATCAGTGTCCACCTGTCTGGCAACTGGTCTTCTTTTAGAACACGCCACGGGAATTTTCTGGGAAGACAGGAGTTTTAGTTTGTGAACCTGAGGAGCCTTGTGTGTTCCCTCATGCACCCCTGACTTCGGTTCTTGCTGTTCCAGATTTACTACTGGAAGGCACAGAGTTCTTCCCAAAGGAACAGACGGCACATTGAGAAGAAGATCCTTACCTTCCAGGGCAGCAAGACCCACGGCATGCTTCCCGGGCTGGAGCCCTTCAGCCACTACACCCTGAATGTGCGCGTGGTCAATGGGAAGGGAGAGGGCCCAGCCAGTCCCGACAGAGCCTTCAGCACTCCTGAGGGAGGTATGGAGTGGACGCGGCCTGGCCTGGGAGCCTTTGCATAATGGGAGGACCTGCCCAGTCAAGTATGTCTGGGAGTCCGGTGTGATTGTCCTGCACAGGAACACACCACGCATAAAGCTGGGACAGTGTCTCTCACACGTGGCGGCCTGAGGGTACACTGGAGGCTTTAGAACCCAAAATGCTACCCTAGAACACCCTTTCCTTCCACTTAAAATTTTTCTCCCCACTGCTGAACTTATGTTTATTCAAGTCTTTAGCTTTCTGACCCAAGGCACAGTCATTCTGTAACCTCATCTGAAAAGTGTGAGAACTAAATGAGATGCTTAAGAAGGGCTGGAAAAAAAATATTTCTGAGTTGTAGCTAAACACTGTAACTTCTCTCTCTCCCCACGTGCTTTCATAATTTGTTATGAAGCTGAGCTGAGTTAGAAGGTTGGCTGTCTTGACCAAATGGGTTGGGAAGAAAAAAATGATGATGAGTACCTAGGACCACTGCAGGAGGTAGCAGGGGTGGCTTGGCAATACCTTGGTGGAAGAGTTTGGGCAAAACGGACATGGGAGCCTTGTGGTACTGGGGATCGAACTCATGACCTCATGCTTGCTAGGCAAGTGCTTGAGCCACTGAGCTAAATCCCTGGCAGGATAGAGATTTTAAAAGACACTAAAATGGTCTCTTGCCATTTTGAGCTTTGCATCATCCAGCCATGATCATGGGGCGGACACCTGCTGTGAAATTCTTGGGTCTTTTTGATGAAGGCAGTTCACGAACATGCCCTGTCCTGGCCCCTGGTTAAGTGGGCTGGCTCATGAGGTTGGCAGCTGCTCAACAGCCTCAAGTCCCAGCTCTTGTCCTCAGTCTTGTTACCGCCTGGAGGGTCAGGCTCCTTTCACTGGAGGCTTTCGTCAGTGAGTCCACGGCTCTGTGGATGGCTCAGAGGATTAAAGAATAAAGAAGAGAGGAAGTGGTTGTCTGAAGACAAAGTATTACAGGTCCAGGCAAGGGAGAGGCAGGGGAATGGCTACCTTTGGGATTAAGGAGGTGGAGTTGCCAGGATCCACTGTCCCGGGAGAGGGTGGAAAGAGCAGAGGGAAAAGTCCAAGTTGACTGCGTGGCTTCTTGCCAGAATGCAGGAGGACAGTGGTATCACTCATGAGTTTCCAGGGACTATGGGAGGGCAGGCGGTGCACTGAGGGCGAGCTGTCCCCAGTCGTTACCCTCATGAGGAAGTGACTAACAGACCAGGCTTGTTTCTCTGGTAATTTTCCAGCTTCTGCCACAGAAAACCTAACACCCTCAGGCCTTCTGCAGAGCCTTGGGTTTGCCAGCACTGGGGCTCTTGTCTTTTACCCCCAGATCCTGGGCAGCTGTCAGCTCTTGGGATGTGAACAGCTCTGCACCTGGGCAGATGGCCAGGGCCCAAGGCCCAGCAGGCAGGGTGTCCTCACTGTTTGGAGACACCTGGTTTGTTGGGAGAAAACTGCTTGATGGCCCAGAACACAGCTGCTTCCACTAGGAGGTCTAGTTAGAACGCTTTCACTTAGCACTCAGCTTGCTTTCATTAAGGCACCATTCATAAATCAAGTGTTGTCTCTTCTAAATGTATTTAATGTGGGTCCATAGAAAGGCAGTCATTATGTATTTTAAAAGGACAGTTTTAATGAATTTAAATGGAAATGGAAACAGAAGAGAATAAACTAATTCCTGCCACAGGTTTGTATTCTTGTATTTTCTGTAGAGTCAAGAGCAAATTACTGAAAACCAAAACCTTGACCAATTGTATAAACGTGGCAAAATATGTCGTTTTAATATATTTTGAAGGCCTTAGAAACTTTTGTGTTGACTACATGTTCTCATTAAAGTCCCCAGCGCTCCCTCGTCTTTGAAGATTGTGAATCCCACACTGGACTCTCTCACTCTGGAATGGGATCCACCAAGTCGCCCAAATGGCGTTTTGACTGAGTACACCTTGAAGTATCAGCCAAGTAAGTTACTAGAAGAAGAGGGACAGAAATGCAGAGCTTAAAAAAAATTTTTACTGTTACCTACAACACAAACTTGTTCTTTCTTTGTATCTGCAGAATGTATATATATGCCTTCAAATATTATTCCAAAAGGATCTTAAAATCTTTTAAAAGAAAAATAATGTATATGCTACTGAAAATTAAGTACTATATAGAATAATACAGATGTTTGAGAGTCTGGGGTTTAGGAGAATCCTCTCGTTACATTAGGTGGGCATTATCTGTACATAGAAAATGCTAAGATGAGGTATCTTTGTCACAAGACTATTTAAGGAACGATTTTAAATTAACAAGACAGTTTATGGCTCCACCTTCAAAAACAGAAAAAAAAAATACTATCGTGGTTCAATTATAAAATTTCCCTAGTTTATAAGCAAATGGAGAACATATTGCCCCATGCTATGTTGCTATATTATATTGTATTTTCAAGCATTATATGAGCTGTATGTGGTTATCAGTTATGTTAATGAAGAATGAGCAGGACTATAAGTTGTGTCAATTTTTGACACAAATATTTACAATATTCTTGTAATTAATGGAGAATGCACTTGTTTGTTATTTCTTATTCACAGTAAACAGCACACATGAATTAGGCCCTCTGATAGATTTAAAAATTCCTGCCAACAAGACACGCTGGACTTTAAAAAATTTAAATTTCAGCACTCGGTATAAGTTTTATTTCTATGCCCAAACATCTGTAGGACCTGGAAGTCAAATTACAGAGGAAGGAATAACAACTGTGGATGAAGGTAAGATGGGTATGTATGAAATCTATACAATTATAAGTATCCTGAAATAAAAATCTTTAACTTTAGTATGTTTTCTCTTTCCTTCTTACCATGGAATATCCATGTTACCTACACAAACACTTATTTGTAATTCCTCATTCTGTGTGTATCTCCTCCTTTATATGTAGTAAAATCAGTTACTTAGTTTATATTGGAATGGCTTTTTGGTATTTTTTCAGTTCCATATGAGATTTTAAAACTTATATTAAAATACTAGAGTAGAAGTGAGAAATTATAATATTTGCCACACTTGAATTCAAAGTTCAAGGCAGTGTTTTTTCTGAATATAACTTTATACACACATTTACCCACATACGATGTGCATGTGTATGAACACACAGACATATATAATTACACAATTCTACTTCTGGTCATAATTCACCAAATATAATTTGCTAATCCATGTATTGGTTAATGTTTTCTAGTAAAAAAAAATCAAAATAGTCACTAAAGAGTACCTTTATTTTGTGTTAGAATAATGAGCTTTGTATTTTGGTATGTCATCTGTTACAGAGAAACCAAAATATAACTCCATTAAGTATTCATACTTTTAAAAAGCATCGTGAAAATTTTAGATTCAATAAAAATGATCAAAAATATTGTGAAAGATTTTCTGGTTTTTGCATGTCTCTAAACTGTAAAATTGTTTCAGGGTTAATCATCTGATTATCTTCCATAGCATAAGAAATTGACATTTCTACATAAAATTTGGTTAAAAATATCCTTAAGCCTTCTTATATAGTAGATAATGAATAAAGCACTGTAAATAATATGTAGATTTGAATACTGGAGAAGTTTGGGGACACTGACGTATTTTTGTCCCCTGTATCTGATGTGGTACTCTCATTTTTCTTGCATGCCTTAGCATTTTGATAAGTGTTTTCTTGTATCGCTATACATGCTCATGGGTGTGTTACATCTAACTATATAGTGTCCTATTTCTGTTTCCCTTCATCAAAGCTGGTATTCTTCCACCTGATGTAGGTGCAGGCAAAGGTAAAATAACTCATCTGCATGACTCTATACATGTGTGAATATGCAATGTTAAATGTGGGGAAGTGCAGCATGGGTAAAAAAGAGAAAATAAAATATGCTTGGAACCACCAAAAGGAGAAGATCTTGGCTGATCTTGCCTTTAAAGTTAATTTTTAGTCATTTTTACAGGGAGCAAGGCACATGTTGATTTCTCTCAAAATTTTTTGTCATGACTTATATCCCTGGTGCAAATCCTAATCTTAGCTTTTAATAATATGATTTTGGCTGGATCAGACAGGACCAAAACTGTGGATTTGTCACAGATCCTCTGCACGGCCATGCCACATGTCAGGAGTTCAGAGCTATTAGTCCTGTAATGAAAACAGCCCATGGGACACTAAATCAACTGAGCTTCCCCTTGTAATCAGATTTACCTGCACTCCTCGTAGACACAGTGTATATCCTCCTGGCGCTACACAACACTGTCCATTTGAAATTCCAGTGCAACACCCTAGAACTGGCTTGGGGTGATGTTTGCCCACCAGTGAGTCTTCCAGTCAGCCTGCATATTTTGTTCAGCTGTGTTCCTCCATCCTGTCTTCCCCAGACTGCTCAAGTCTTCCCCTTCTGAGTCATAGGCAGCAACAGCTCTGTGTATCAGAAAGACTTGCTGGGAGCATGGTGCTTGATCAGTTGGAAGTTGTCTTCTGCCTATGGCAATACCAAAGCTCCCCCAATCTTTGACCCACCCTGGGCTGTTGGTCAACCACGAAGAGCAGCAGAGCTCCTGCCCCTGCCCCTGGCTGTTTTCAAGGGAAGTGTGTCACAGTCAGGGCTTTTCTTGGGCTTTGACAGAGCAAATCGTGACTCTTCAAACAGTGAAGAGCAGAAGACCAAGAGCAACAAGAGTTTTGCCCTGAATTATTCAGCTCTTGTGAGTTTAGACTTGATACATTTTTTCTGCTTTCTTAGAAATTCATGTATAATCATAGCCTTGCTAAATTATAAAATGTATATATGACAGCATTTAGAGTGATTAAATAAAAATTGTCCCTCCCCCTTTTTTTTTGTAATCTTGTTCCAACTCTTTTTTTTTTTAATTGGTTAGACAGATTATTGACTTCAATTTTGGCAGACTTGTATATATATTTAAAGTGCTTTGATCTTTTTTACTCCCCAAGCACACCACTTGCACTGCCCTTGTCCCTTAGTTTCCCATTTTTGGGGAAGAGAAGTAATCTTAATAATACTATATTGGTGTTTTTAACTTAAAAGGACAAAGTTGTAAAAGTTCAAATTTTCTACAAAATATTGTAGAAAGATGTTAAGAGGTATTTGATATGTATGCTTCTTTCCGGGAGTAGGTGTCAGTTAAAATGCTCAGTTATTTTACAATGATTCCACTGAAGGCCTGCAGTGAAGCCTGGCTCCCTCTCCTGCCGGGCGCACGTGTCTCCGCGGTGCACCAAGGCTGGCAGGAACACTGCTTCAGCAGGGCTGCTGTGACGCAGTCTGAGTGTTCTGCTGACATGACAGGGCAGGAGAGGACTTGAGTCCCCCAGAACAACCATCACCTGCTGTGACTGATAAACTAAAACTAAAAGAAATCTTGGTTAAGTGTAGGTTCTACCATTGGGTATTACTAAATTGAATTATGAATTACTTATGGTTATAGAACAAGAAAACATGAAGTATCTTAAAGGTCATTAAGTCCCCAATATAAAATCTGACAGATCTCAGATGAGAAGAGGGCTAATATTTAAGAAAAAGAAAAAACTAAATCTGACCTTATTTTCAATATTGTTTCTTTTCATGGTGCAACATTAGTCAAATTTTGCCATGTAAAGACTTAAACTGATCAAGTATAATTTGTGATCTTGGAGTTTTTCTTCCATATTTTTTCAGTGTAATAATGATTAATTCCTTTGTTTGATTCAAGCCTCTAATATTTATATAAGACGTATACTTGTTTGAATGTATTTGTTAAATTTCTATGGCTCTTTAAATAATTTCAGAGTTTGAGGTTCTAGGACTAGAGGAGCAAAGAAATCTATCAAAATGAACCAAAACTTGCCAGTAATTGACTTGAGTTATGCTTCCAGTATTGCTGATGGATCCTATTTCTTTCTGTGAAATTTGACTCTGGACCCTTGAGAGAAACCATCAGGACACTGTTGTAGGGTAACTACCTGGGGGGTTAGAGGAAGAAGGAGAAATTCACTAGTAAGTTGGGGACAGAATCTCCATTCTTGACCGTATAAGCAGCCTATTACAGGCAACCAGTTAGGACTAAGCAGGAAAGGGCACTGGGAATCTTCCAATGATGAGTCCTCCCATGAACTGACTCTCACTAGATTATTTTACTCACATAAAGAAGCAGGAAACAAAAATATCAAATTCACAGTTCCCGTCTTTATTTGGTCTGAATAACACCGACAACAAAAACTACATAGAAGCCTAGAAGTTTCAAGAAGTTCAACAACTAATGTCTCTCTGGCACATAAAATGAAGTAGCCTTTTTTTTTTTTAGGATACTGTGTATCAAAATAGTAAAATTGTCCCTGTTTTTGACATGCTTTAAATCTGGCAGAGAAGAGTTGCTAAACTAGTAGCATGAACAAAATGTTATTTACACATAGAAGAATGTACCATTTATTTTGCCAAACAAGATCAGAGAAAGCTGCACAAAAGAAATAATATTAAGACAGGTCTTGAAGCCTGGTGTTATTTTGGCAGCTGAATCAAGAATTGGAGTTTAAGTCTTGGTAAGGGTATAAGCAAAAAGGCCAGGGTTAGAAAGTACACAGGATGTTTGGGTGATCCAGTTTGGCTGCAGTGTGTAGAGTATGTGGAAAAGAGAAGTCCCTAGACTGGGACTGGAGCGGCAGGCCAGGCTGGAGGAGCAGCTGTGAATGCCTTGCTAAGGCATTTGTATTTACCTGTGAGCAGAGGTTAGCTATTCACATCTTCAACAGAGAGAAGACTGGGTCAGATGTGTAGTTTAAGAAACTATAGTAACTACTCTGCATACACTGCTGGGTATCTACAGAGAAAGTCTTACAGTAGGGAGAGGCAGACAGTGGGAGATGGTTGGGAAAGCCCAGATGAGCGACAACATGAGGATCCCCTTGTCTGCTACAACATAGGGGCTCAGGGAATGTTTATTCAGTGAGTAAGTGAGCAAGTGGGTATTAAAGGCAAGGAACATAGAATTCTCTATGATAAAACAAAATCATAAAATCTTACCTGGCTGCCTTTAAAGATAAGCTAAATGCAAATTTACAGCACAGAATAATTTAGTGTTAATTATAGTGTATAACACTTGAGATCTCTAGAATTAGTCATCTTATACCTGAAAGTTTGGGCTATCCATCCTATTATAATCATAGCCCCTTGTGACCACCATGATACTCTATTTCTCTAGTTTGATATTTTAAAATTTTACATACAAGTGAGATTATGCAATATTGTTCTTTCTCTGTTTGGTTTATTTCATTTAGCATAAATGTTCTTCAGGTGTATCCATGTTGTTGCAAATGGCAGGATCTCTTGTGTAAGGCTGAATGATATTCCATTTTATATATAGCATTCATCTATATGCAATCATCTGTCAATGGACTCTTAGGTCCTGTGTATTGTTTATCATGAAAAATGCTACAGTGGACTTGAGAGAGCCGATATATCTTTAAGATACGGTTTTATTTTAATAAAGCTGAGAAAAATAAAATTAAAACCGTTCACAAAAAAACTTCAGGAAGTAAAAAGAGCATCCATAGAAACTACCACAAAAGAAGTAACTAAACAGTCTTCTGTTCAAAGTACTTAGCTATGATTCCATTTTGGCCATCTTACGTAACTACTTCACGACTAAATCCCTCAGTTCTGTGATTCTGCAAGTTTTAAGGAGACAAAATGGTTTGCCAGGGTTGAAGGGAAGGGAGAGAATTGAGGGGAAAAAAAGAATCAAGGTATATCATATAAAAGTACAAATTCTCTATGATGAATGATATCATTATGTATATCTAAAATGTACCAATAAAATTAATTTTTAAAAATAGTTTCCCAAGGTTCTTTGCCATTGATGTTTTACACATGTCTATATGACTCCTTCTTTGATGATATTCCTAGCATTATCTATTTCTTTAAGAACTGAGTTTGTTTTGGTAAGGAACATAAACTAAAATAAATTAAATATCTGCATAATTTAATTAAAAATTTTTCTCTCCACTATTGCCCTGCACTTAGCAAAAAAAGGCACAAAATGTATGTGTTATCGAATTATATTACAGAGGTCAACTGCATTACCTAACTTCTTTAATATACTTTCCTTTTTGAGCCTAATAAATGCTACTTCATTACATTTGTTTCAGCAGAGGTGTTTGGCTTCTGAATTGTACAAAAAATTATATAATTTAATTTGAGGGTCTGAGTAATCCCATTAGTGCTTTCTGATTTTTCACTCTAGTACATTTTCTCTGGGATAATAAATTGATCTTATTTTTTTTAACTATATTAGCCATTATATCTGTAAATTTGTCATTTTTAGTTGAAGATATTGAGGTCAACCTGATAGAATTGTCAGTCTCAGGATATTAAAATAACATTTTTCATGACTTTAGATGCTGTCTTTACTGAGTACTAAGCATATGTAATGCTGTATACACTCCATTCTTTGGATTTTTAAGCAGCTAGTTAGGTTGTTATAGTTTTTCAGGAAATGCTCTACAATATTTAACAGGTAAGATTATCTTGTTCTCTGTGATGTGTCAAGTAAAATAGTTCCTACTCCTTTTGCCTGTTTCTTAACTTCTGATAAGCATGCTTGCAGTTCCTTTTGCAGCTTTTCTTCCAGCATATTCTAACAATCCAAACATTCTCTAAGGAGTTTCTCAGCTCTTCAGATTTTCAAAGTCTGTGACTCAAAACAGATTAAAAGCCACTGTTCTAAGGAACTTCTTTCTCACATCAATACAGTTTTTTAAAGACCTGCACTGAAATAACAAATAGAATTTAAAAGCAGCCACACAGTATTGAATTTTACCTGGAAGTTTCTGATACTGTAACAGTTTCTGTGCCAGGGACCCCTGTCATCCATCAGTAAATACTGCGATGACTCTTGAGACTGTATCCAATGGATCACAGTCTACATTCTTCAGAGCCCTATACTAGGACTCCTAAACTCTAATAGTATATATCATATATCTAATTATTTCCTAATACTGTAATTTAATAAATGACCTTCCTGTAATAAAAATGAAGTATGAGTGAGCCCTAAATTTTAACAATAAATTTTAACTTCACTTTATTTGTACAATTTCTTAGTATTTAAATTTATTCTCTGTGTGCATGTATGGTGCTGCAATGTGATTGTTTATTTGTTTTATTTCTCTATTGTATATTTAGTTCAAGCAGTAAATCCCAGGATCAGCAATCTTACTACTGCAGCTGCTGAGACCTCTGCCAATATCAGTTGGAAATATGAGGGACCAGAGCATGTGAACTTTTATGTTGAATATGGTGTAGCAGGCAGTAAGAAACAATTTCATTACCCTGCTTTCAATCTGGGGGACACATTTCATGAAATTAAGAACATTTTTAAGATTTATCATGAATCATCTTGAAACGTATCTCGATCCAATTAAGTGAATCAGAATTATCTAAAAAAAGTACAGTGAACCATCAGGCTACATATTTTATATATAACTAGGAGTTTCCTTTTTTCATGTTGTTGATAACAAAAGGTGTATTCTTCCTTCAGATGTTACTTTTCATATCATAGTACTTTAAATGGGTTCTGTACCCATAACATACAAATTAGCAGTAGTGAATAATTTGTAAGTACAAGTAAGAAAGGAGAAAAGGTTTTGCAAATTCGACCATGAAACAGTAGAAGTCAAACTGACTTGAAAGTTTGTATTTTACCTAACCTTTTGCAAGAATTTTACAAGAAATTACAGAAAATTAAAGCTTTATGGGAGCATCCATTTTGTTTGGATGTTTGACCCAAGGCAGGCCCTGTACTATCATCCCAGCTGCATCTACTGGAAGATGATGTAGCATTAATTTTCAACAGTTTACAAAAATCTAGTGTCCCTTCCTTAATGCAAAATGCTCTACAGATAATGAACTGTATTACCAATGAATGTTTGAGCAAATATTTGACAAAATATTGCACATAATCCAACTTTCTGTTTAGACCTTTATCAGGCAAATAAATATACTTTAGAAATAGCTATCCTTTTAAAAGAACCAATAATTGGGAAAGATTGGATCTATAAATTTAAGTTTACCAAAAGATTCATGTTGTGAATATTAAAAAACAATCCTTCCCATGGTTGACTTATGCTATTTAAGGTATAATGGTTCTTTTTATAAACATCTTAAAAGAAACTCAACAGCTTTATAAGACAAGGTACAGAAGAAGCAGCTTCCTTTATATTAAAAAGAATACAATGGGACTATATATAGTTAGCATGCAATCTCTATATCCAGTAAATTTTTGAGTGTATTTTCATATAGGTCTTCATTTAATTGACCTATTTGACATGATTACATTTATGATAATCTATAAGCATCCTACATTTTGTCTTTCACTTATGAAGATTTTTCCTTTCTTGAAGCATTAAGTAACTTTTGGTCCCTTAAAATATTCAAATGTGTTGTTTTTGCAAAATTTCCATAGGCAAAGAAGAATGGAGAAAAGAATTTGTAAATGGTTCTCGGAGCTTCTTTGGGTTAAAGGGTCTAATGCCAGGAACGGCGTACAAAGTTCGAGTTGGTGCAGAGGGGCACTCTGGTTTTGTGAGTTCAGAGGCTGTGTTTGAGACAGGCCCAGGTGAGGCACACACCACACCAGTTCTGGCTGATGCTCAGAGGTGGAAGCCACTGGTCGCTCTGGTTGGAGACAGGCTGGTGGAGCTGTGTTGTGGGTAGGGCCGTGAATGTCTCTCTGCAGGGCCCTGTTGGGTTAGGGGCTTGGCTTTCCATTGTCTTTGGCTTTTTATGTCAAATGAATTGCAGAGTCAAGAGAATCATGTCCTAACCATGTTATTGCCAAAACCTGTTATAAAATACAGACTTAAACATGAGTTTAACATTATTTAAGTAATTCAATTTTTATATAATTTCCACATATAAAATTTCTTTCAGTATTGAATATCAAAATTGTTGGAATGCTTCCAAAGTTGAAATAACTCTTTACGTCAAAATGGGCTACAACCCAGCAGAACCCTAAATTCAGTTAGATGGTTGATATAAATATTGTTAAGTTGGCGTGGAACAAGAAGTTATATAATTCAAATGTTAACATTTTTATCACAACAAATTTGACTGCCTGTGTTTGTTATGTGAGCATGAACAAAATACACCAGTAAAAAAGTAAAATTGCCGAAGTAAAGAGGAATGTTCATGTCAAATATGAAAATAGTCCTGTTTGCTCATAAGATGGAAAACAATCCCTTTTATTTACACAAGGGTTGTGTGGCATATACTCATTTTATGGCTCATAGATTCATCTTGTGATCAATCACACCATGCATATTGAGGAAATATTACCTGTCCCATAGAAACAAAAAGCAAAATGAATTTTTGTAGTGTCTTTTATTAATAAGATATTATGATTGTCAAGTCATTTCTTACCAGTGTAAAAATATACAACCATAAGTGGTTTAAAATAAGAGACTAAAACCAAAGATGATATTCAATAAGTTATCAAATGGCATATTTAAATATCCATTTGCTAATATATTAGGTGAAAAAAATTTTCCCCATTTTTTCTTTTTGTTGTTTTTTTCATATCCATTTATATACATAGTTCTAAGAAACACTGCAGTAAGTGTGTTTAATCAATTTATGATTATTTTTACAAAGTATTTTGGTTTTTGTTTTCCAGTTTAGGTTTTTTTTTTTAATTTCATTTTATTTTTCCTGGTACTTGGGATTGAACCCAGAGCCTTCATACTGAGTTCCATCCCAAGCAATTTTATTTTTTATTTTGAGACAGCGTCTCACTAAATTGCTGTGTTGCCCAGGCTGGACTCAAACTTGCAATCCTCCTGCCTCACCCTTCCCGGTGTGCTAGGTTAATATAGTTAAGTCCCTCGGCACCTGGCCTTTAACAAGCTTTTTGTCATTGATAGCTTATAATTTCAAGTTACTAAGAGCTCAGGGAGATACACAGCTAGGTTGACAGTAATAGCAATTGTACTAACATTTAGTCAACGCTCCTCTACACCAGGTGAGGGGCTTTCTCCTTCAGTCCTTGCGACAGTCCTAGAATGTGACACTGGTATTGCCCTCTGACACATCACATCATAGTCAGAGGGGGAGAACCTGCCCAGGCCACAGCTGGACTGTGGTAGAGCAGGGTCCAGGAGCTTGGCTTCCCAACACCAGAAGAGAAGCCCCCACCATACAAAGTCACAGAGCTCACACCCCGTGTTCCCATGGGGTACAGGCTGTCTCAGAAATGAGGCTCCGTGTAGTTCTGACATGCAGATGAGATAGATTCACCCTCACGCCCAATTTGTACCATGTTTTGTCCTTTTACAAGCTAAAAGAAACCCCTTTAGAAAATCACTTTGCCTTAATAGTGTGACGCCTCCTACCCCAGCAGCAACTACCAGGTGACGAGTCAAGTGAGAGCGAGGGGTGGACCATTCTCGCGTGGCAGTGATAGACAGACAGGACAAGGCACCTCCAGGCGTCACTTTTCACATATGTATGAATGTAACTGTCAAAAAGAACAAATGTTGAATGAAGTGTCGTGACCTTAGTTACATGTTACTCCTAAGAGAAAATGCTGTCGGCATCCTTGAATGCCTCTCCTTGGTCGCCCCAGCTCCCCTCTCCTGGTTCACACAGCTCCACCCTTCTGCCTGCAGCTGAGAGATCTCAGTCTCTGAGACTCTAGAGAGAAGGCCCCAATTTCTCTCACTCCTCCCCCATGCTAGGTGTGGAGGGGAAAGAATGGCAGTGTTTGGTGTGAAAACACACCACTTGGCGAAGTTTTTAAATTCTACATTCATGAGCTACTTTTCTCTCTGAGTCCTGCTCATTTCGGGAACCTAGACTTAATTTTTCTTCTACACTTATTGCATGAATCTTCCTAACATGACTCCATCTGCACCATTTATAGTCAGGATTATCAAGGTATATTTCTTAATTTTCTCAGAAAAGCAGGATGCCAGGCAATGTCTGTCACTTTGCTCCTCCCCCATATTCCTGGTGTTGCTCTGCTGTGACCTCTCATTCACACCAACCCTCTTCTTCCCTTCTCACCTCGGTCGGTCCATCAGTTGTAGAGTCCCTTCTTACATGTCACCAAGAGTTTCAAGTAGATTCTTTTTTGTTGTTGTTGTCAGATGCTGCCAAACTTTTTTCTCTTTGTAGACATTTCTAAATGTTTAAACCAAACAGGATTGATTGACTTTGCAGGCCTGGGGCTGGTGGTCTGAACATCTGTTTAGAGGATAACGGAATGCATTATAACAATGATGGGGGATTTCCTTCTGTCTTGTTTTTGAAATTCTGTATTGTTTTTGCTGTTTCGTTTTGTTCCGTTTTATTGTTTTGTTTTATTCCCTTCAAAATTAAAAAAAGAAAAGCTTGGGAAAACAAAACTTATACTTCTCCCGATATGCTATCGCTCATCTTAATTTAAAATAAACAACAAAAAAGAAGACTTTAAACCATACAGGGCATTTTTATTCCTAGAAGAGTAAAAATAGTAGCCCACTCTGTCTTGTCCATGTCTATCCTATGCTTCTGAGGTCTCAAGAGCACTTTCCCCAGAGACAGCCCAGGCTGAACACAGGTCCTCCACGGCACAGCGAGCGGTGTGAGAGCAGAAGGCTGTTGTTTACTGACCTCTAGGCAATGAGGCAAACTCCATTCCTCTGCCCTTCTTAATTTTATTATTCTGTATGTGCTTGATTTGCCACTTTATGGATTATTCAAGTAATGCATGTATATAACTTTCTTGTAAAAAATTTCAACTAAAGTTTCCAACCCATTCCTATTAACACCCGCCTACTGTAGCCCAGCTTCCACAAGACACATAGAATCCATTTGTCTATCCTTGTCTATGTGTGTGTGGTCCACACAATCTTCATTATAACCTTGGTTTGTGTGTTGCAGGTGGGATGGTTTAGAGTGAGACTTGAAGCCTCTTGTTCTGAGCTTTTAGATGGCGAGTCAGTACACCTTATTTCCACTTTCAGAATTTTTGCTTTATATCGATTTGTGGTGCACTTGTGTGTGCGCCTACACACACATACACTCATGCACCTATTAATTTATTGTGCCTGACTAACCTTAAATAATGGGGTAAGGAATTTGTGATAGTTTTTTCCTTTGACACAGAGGCGAAAATTCAAAGTTAGTTTGAATGTTTATTCATCAGCTGTCAAGGAAACATATCCAGTTTTTTCCCAGTTGCGTAGGGACAGGCTGCCAGCCATCAGTTCAATTTTGGGACTCACTATCTTTGTAAAACAGAGTCTGTGCTAATACATGAACATCTTATTGCATTTTTCTCTGATCAGTTGCCTTTACTTAGGTGAAAAATATAAGTGCTGATATTTATGTCAAGGATGTGAATCATTAAGCATGGGGAAAAACAAGGACTCTTTAACTTCAATCCAGTGCTCAAGAAACTTTGCCTCTTGGTTTTGGGTTTCATTTTGAAGAGAAAGCACACAAAGACTATGTGTGAATTTTGGAAATATACTGCCAAAGAGAAAGTAATGATGACTTTGCAAACACTTTTGCATGTCTCAGTATAGAAAGTCCCTCTAACATTTTATTCTGTGTTCAGAAGCTTTCAGATTCGATGTCTATTTTCAGTAGAGTGTGATAGCTAGTAGCATGCTCGGTGGAGCCGTCTCCACTCTTGGGCAAGCTCTTTGTCCTCTCTGGCTGTGGGTTTATTCCAATGTCTACTTCAAAGGATTGTTGTAAAGATTAAATGAGACTATACCCTCAACACAATGCCTAGCATGTAGTAAGGGTCCCCAAATGTTAGCTTTCGTTGTTACCATCATCTTCATCATCATCGTTATCATGACAACCATGGAATGCATATGGAAGGGGGAGCTGCCTATACTCATACTCCAGTTGTGTCTGGTTATGATACAGCTCCAAAAACTCTAAGAATGAAGGAAGGACTCTAGAGGGAAGACCATTGGCCTTTGATTTGTGCTCCAGTTAATATATTTCCACTTCTTTTATTTCTTCAACATATTTCCAGACTTTTTTAACATTCCTTTTCACGTTTGATTTTAACCATCTCATTTTTCTCCTTTGCATGAAGGAGACAAGATGTTGTTTTGCAACATATAGAAAGAGTGGGATACGTGTAGCCATGTTTATTTCTGCATCCAGAAGTCACATACATCTAACCCAACCACGTGAAATGTTTTCAGAAGAAATTCAGTCAATTAAAAGCATGATACAGGCTCGGTTATCAAGGCAGAAGAAGCAAACCTTTTGCCTTGATTACGGGCAAAAGAGAAAAACGAAGGCCTTTAATAAAGCGTTCATAAAATTTGTTTAAACAAATCCGCATGGGCATGTCTGAATAGCCGTTGATGCTGCACTTTGTCCCATATGATTGACACTTTTGAATAATACCAGAAGTGCTAATTATTCTGTGGGTTTCTTGGGAGCTTTGCATACTGTGGCTGCTTGAATAAGGGCTTCCCTTTCTCTTGCTCAAACAGAAGAGATGAAGGCATAAAGACAATGTATACATGCAAATGAGTATTTTCTCTTCAAACTGGTCATTTATTGAAAGAATGATCCCACTGGTCGAAATCTATCGTACAGTCTTGAGTAGATTCTAAGCAATAATTAATATTAATTCTTTGAGGGTGAATTTGATGTTTTAGGCATTTCTACTCAGAACTGAGGTGTTATATAAAATAAGGTGGCTGGTTTTCTCATGTGATCAGGTTTCCTGTCTGGACTTTTTTTTTTTTAACAGAATATTTCCAAAACACTTTGAAAAAATGGCATCTGTGTTGTAATTATATTTTAGCCTCCAAAACTGGTTTCCTTTGAAGGAAAAATACTCCACTATATGTATACATTCCAATCTGTTTAAAAATTCCATTTTATATTGTCATTGTACTTAACATACAATTTATCCTATAGCAAGAAGATTTTTAATTGGCTTGGAAGTATATTTTTATTAAGAACATATAGTTAAGATAATTATGAACACAGTTTTTAGAAGGGCTTAGTAGCAGTTATTATTAGCATTCAGATTTCTCTATTTGAATGTTTTTAATTAAGATTTTTCAAAGTTAAGTATTTATGTAATTACCAATTGGTAACTGACATTCCCATTTGGCATCACATGGAAAATATATAAAAGCATGTGTACTATGGCAGGTTTCTTTCTACAAGAAACCCGTCACAGTTCTCATCACCCTTAGCACATTCCCACCAACACCCTTGGTTTATTTTTCAGCAATGGCAAGCCGGCAGGTGGACATTGCGACTCAGGGCTGGTTCATAGGTCTCATGTGTGCTGTCGCGCTCCTTATCTTAATCTTGCTGATTGTTTGCTTCATCAGAAGAAACAAAGGTGGCAAATATCCAGGTAAGAATGATAAAAATTGCTGTATAATTTGCTCATTGAACTGAAAAGAATCATGTAGATAACAGTCTTCTCAGAGCTATAAATTTCTCTCTTCTTTCTTTCTTTCTTTCTTTCTTTCTTTCTTTCTTTCTTTGGGTACCAGGAATCAAACTCAGGACCTTGTGCTTGCCTAGCAGGTGCTGAGCCCCTGAGCTATATCCCTGGTCTCCAGAGCTATAAATTTAGATTTTCTATTCAAATGACTTTTGATCCCTTTTTTTTTTTTTTTTGTCTTTTCGAGACAGGGTCTCATTATGCCGTTCAGGCTGGCCTTGGGCTCACTTGGTAGCCCAGGCTGGTCTCAAGCTTGCAATGATCCTCCTGCCTCAGTCTCTCGAGTGCTGGGACTACAGGAGTGCACCACCATGCCCATCTGACCCCTTTTTATAGAATAGTAACCTAAACATTGTCAAGCATCATTGGGCATTTGAACAAGCAAATCAATCTGTTCTCTGAAGATATTGGAAAGTCTTCTTCCTTAGGTTTCACAGAAGTCACAAATACTAAAATTTGAACCAGTGGGAGTGGGGTGTGAAATTTCCCAGAACTACTACTATATGAACCCAATTTCAATACTGTGATGTGTGATATTGCTTTTCCAATACGGTTGATAGTTTATTTGATTTTGTGGGTCCAATGAATATGTAATTTTTTTACCTGCCCGTTTTTCCTTTAGTTACTAGAAGAACCCTACAAAGAATAGATTTACAAAAAAGTTTGTTATCATGAGTATAGCTAATAAATAGATTGGTAAAGTAGGAAAGAAATCTTAGAAATTTAAAAATTTGTTCATCAGATAGACTAAAGTCATCTTTATGTGTCAACAAGTGCTCATTCTATTAAGTTTTCTC
>RJWT010012249.1:9538-22733 GCA_004365215.1 Cuniculus paca
TTGCTAAATAGAACCAATTTGATTTCAGGATTTAGAGTTTGATTATAGGACATTAAAATCTGTGAGCTGATGGAATTTGAGGGCTGGAGATGTAGTTCAGTGTTAAAATGCTTTCCTGGAATGTTTTAGTCCCTGGGTTCAATCCAGTACTGTAAACAAACAAACAAACAACCACAAATGTTGTGGGCCGATGGAATTTGAAATGACAGAATAACTCTTTATACTAAACAATAAATAATAAACATTTGTTAAATGGAAAACCTAACTTTATCTAAAACCAACAGCTATATAATCATTTTTAAGTTAACTAGAAAGACTACTTACGAGTTATCTTTCACATGTTTTTGTGTGCAATGCACATTTTTTCAGCTATAGGTTTTATAAAATGGAAAAAGTAATGAAAACTGGCACACTCTATTAAAGGCACCGGAATTCTATTTTAAATTGATAGGAATTCGGGGACTTGATTCTTTTAGGGATGAGAGCTGCCTAGAATTAGGATAAGGCCATTATTTTGATCAGTCAATTAACATTTCTAGGCTGCCCCTCTGAAAAGCCACCCATATTTGTATTGAATTTATGTCAGAACACATCAAGCAAACAGGAGGAGAAGGGTATAGAAAAAAAATCTTTCAAATTAATTTGAATAAGTCTGGAGTGGAAAAATATAGACACTTGCTTAAATTATTTTAAAGATAACTTTTTATCGATTGAGTTTATAGCAACAAAGATTTAAGAAATACATAATACAATATATTGAACAGTGATTTACACACACAAACATACACACACAGAATTTTCAAATTCCTTCAGTCTAGAAGATTTTACTCCGTTTCTTCTTTACTTATTTTTAAATTATAAAGGCCGGGAAGAAAGCAACTTTATTGTAGCATTTTGAATGCAATCAAAAGTTTTTGTTTACATGTTTTACAACCAGGGCTGCAGGCTTTGAACTCATATTAATGATTTGGTGTTTTATTGTCTTGCATGTGTTCAAAATATGTTTCATTGCGTGTTCAGACTCGTGGGATGGCTTAGGGAAAGTCTTATGCATTGAGGCATTTGGTGAACTTTTGAAGAATCCTAGTATGGCCTGGCTGCTACTAGGTCTCACTGTTCCAGGAGCTCAGAGCACAGGAGAGGGGAAGTAGACAGTTGTAATACAGGAGTAAGTGCTGCCATAGAGCTGAGCACAGAGGACTTGGAGCAAGCTCTTTTCTTTGGAGGAAGAAGGTAAAGCAATGCAAAGAAGGTGTAGCTCATGTTCTGGGGGCTTTTTATTACATCCCTTCATCCCACCTCTGCTTCCATTTTCCAGGCAGAAGTTAATTTGGACCCAGTGAAGAGTCTTAGTTGTGCCTCTCATTTTTGCCATGGGCTTTCTCTGAGCATCAAGGCCTGGAATTACAGAATAGACATTCTTGGTAAATTCAGTAGCATAGCTGGACACAAAGTCAACACTCAAAAATCAGTAGCATTCCTGTGCACAAACAACAAACTCACTGAGAGAGAAATTAGGGAAACAGCACCCTTCACATAGCATCCAGAAAAATGAAATACTTAGGAATCAATCCAACAAAGGAAGTAAAAGATCTGTGTATTGAAAATTATACTACTCTGAAAAAGGAAATAGAAGAAAATATCAAAAAATGGAAAGATATTCTTTGCTCATGGATAGGAAGAATGAACATTGTGAAAATGGTCACACTCCCAAAATTGTTACACAGATTTAATGCAATTCTGATCAAAATGCCATTAGCATACCTCACAGAACTAGAGAAAATATTCCTAAAATTCATTCGGAAGCAGAAGAGACCTAGAACAGCAAAGGCAATCATGGGTGACAAAGGCAAGGCAGGAGGCATCACAATCTCTGACCTGAAATTATACTACAAAGCTACTGTAATGTAACAAAGCATGGTACGGCAAAAAAAACAGACCTAAAGATCAGTGAAACAGATTATAAGATGCAGACACAACTACAAACACACTCAGCTACCTTATCTTTGACAAAGGAGCCAAACATGTTCACTGGAAGAACGATAGCTTCTTTTATAAATGGTGCTGGAAAAACTGGCTCTCTACATGCCAGTTACTAAAACTAGAACTATGTCTATCATCATTCACTAAAGTCAAAATGGTTCAAAGATCTAAATATTAAAACACAAACAAATTTACTGGAGGAGAAAGTAGATAGAAATCTTGAAGACATAGTGTAGGCAGAGAGTTCATGAACAAAACTTAAATTGCACAGGAAATACTTCAAAGAATCAGTAACTGGGATCTTATTTTATTAAAAAGCTTTTGCACATGAAAAGAAATCACCAACAGAGTGAAAAGACAACCTGAAGAGTGGGAAAAAATTTTAGCCAATCATACCTCAGACAAAGGACTTATATCTAGAACATATAAAAAACTGAAGAAACTCAGACACCCACCCACAATTCAAAGATGCGATCCAAAAATGGGCATCTGAGATGAATACAAACTTCTCAGGTGAAGAAAAACAAATGACAAATAAATAAAGGAAAAAACATTCAACATCATTGGTCATTCCATCTTCAGAAAGAATGACTATCATCAAGAAATCAACCAATAGCAAATGCTGGAGAGACTGTGGGGAAAAAAGGAATCCTTCTCCACCAATGGTAGGAGTGCAGACTGGTGCAACTACTGTGAAAATCAGTATGGACATTCCTCAAAAAACTAGGATTGGAGATCCCATTTGACCCAGTTATTCCTCTTCTGGTTATCTTCCCAGAAGAATTTAACAAACATCATACCACAGCAATATATGTGCACTCTTGTTTGCACCAGTACTATTTGTAATAGCTAAATCTTGCAAACAACCCAGATGCCCATCAACTGAGGAACAGATTAAAAAAAGATGTGATATTTTTATACAATGGAGTACTACTGAGCCATAAAGAAGGATAAAATTGAGACATTTACAGGTAAATGGATGCAACTTGAGAACATACTCATAAGTGAAATAAATCAGACTCACGTGTATAAATACTGTATTGTCTCCCTGGTGTGAGAAATTGAAAGAGTAAATAAGGTCTAGAATGTACAACAGATTTTGTGAAATGAGAAGCAATTGTTTAAAAGGAAAAAGGAACTAGGAAGGGGGGAAAGGAGAAAGGAAGAGAAAAAGGAGAAAAATACATGGTAGCTATACCACTAGTGTCTCTTAGTTCACTGAAAAAGAAGGTTCGTACTAGTGTCAATTGGAGAATTATTTATGTCTGTATCTTGTACTCTGAGTAACTACTTTGAAGGTGACAATATGCAATGTATTAACTATTGTTATTCTCCTGTTATTTTGTTATGAAACTCTGTTTTATCTTTTTTCAATAAAATTAAAAAGAAAGAAAAAAGAAAGAAAGAAAGAAAGAAAGAAAGAAAGAAAGAAAGAAAGAAAGAAAGAAAAAAGAAGAATTAGACATGTTTGGAAGTCAGTATCCTGGAGGGCAGCTTCTGTACGATGAGGAGATAGAAGTCAATGGATTAAGTGAATAATTCTGAGAAGCATTCTGTGTAGTTTTCAAAGGTCCTGACATTTTCTGTAGCGACTTGCTAATACAGCTTTACTTATTTTCCTTCTTCTCTTTCCTACTCTTCCCATTCCTACCTCCTGTTCCCCGTGGTTATTTTCCAAACAGACCACCTGCTTTCAAGTCCCTGATTAAGGCCCTGATTTTAGGGCAATTCAGACTGAGACAGAGGATCGCTCTGGAGCTGCAATAGAAAACTGGGGAGGAGATTGTTGAGGATGTGTGTGGGCAGAGGGACAGATGCCTTCCAGACAGAATGTGACTTGGTGGCATTAAGAGTGATAGGATGAGTGAGGAATAGCAGGAAGGTCAGGCAGTGCTGGGCAGTGGCATCCAGAAAAGAGAAGGAGGGAGAAGTCCATTGGGATCAATCAGGAAAGCTTTAGGAGTCATGGCAAGGACTAAGGATTCTGTTGTGAGTAACAGCAGACCATGTAATATGCTCAAAAGGGATGCTATACTTGCAGGTCAGAAATGGAAGACAAGTTAGGTGGCTAGTGTTACAGCCCAGGGAGACAGGATGAATGAGAGAGGATCAGATGTGAAGGAGGAAAAAATGTGAGCTCCTAGGAGAGATGTGGAAATTGCCACACGGTTTATGTAGCCTAGCAAATCAAATGAATGCTGATGCCTCCAGTTTAGCTAGAAAACAGGAAAAGGGAGAAGGGGACAGTTTCTGTTTATGAAGTGGCTACCATGGAATTATTTTAAGGTATCCAAGTAGAGTCAGGTAGACTGATGAGTGAAAGGATTTGCATTTGGGGGAAAGAATGATGGTAGAGATTGAAGTCTGAGAGTTACGAACTTCTTTACTGGATACTATGAGATTGGTTGAGATTCTTCAAGAAGGATGTGTAGGAAAGAAGGGGAGACGGGACCACAAAGTGGGATACTTTGTAAAAGCAAAGCTTTAAGACATCAAATAAAACTTCATATTAAAAAGGTGGAATAGTTTCAACCGATTTCATAGAATAAGCATTCCATAGTTGTTCATTATTGCTGATTGCTGTATGTGTATAAAAACTGACTATAGAGAAAAAGGGCTCTGTTCGATAAAATAATTTGACAAATTATATTCATCAAAGAAGTTTTACTGAAATGATTATCATTGCTTTTGGACTTATATACAGATAGTATCATCAAGAAGCACCAGAAAATTGAAAACCGTGTAAGAGAAAATGTTTCATCCTGGAGTTGATCTGCTAAATTTCTGATTGATCTGTGGAAACTCAGAACAGAAGATCCCTCTAGAATGAGGAAACAAGTGGTATCAAAAGTTTTGTGTTTGGTGTTTTGTCCTGCATCATTAAGAAGAAGCCCATATATAAGCCAAGAGCAGCATATTTTGGTCTTCTCATGCGTCAGGCTTCTCTGACTTACTATCAACTAGAGAAAATCCTCTGCTTTTTTTTGTTGTTTTTTTCCCTGTTCAGAGCCAGGGACCAAACCCAGGGCCTCTTGCATGTTATACAAGTGCTCTACCTCTGAGCTACTTCCCCAGCCCCAAATTCTCTGCTTCTAAAGCACTCAGTTAATCCCCCAGTCTTCCGGACACCAGATCAGTAACCTTAATATACCTACAAGGTCCTTTCATAGCAGTACTAAGATGACCAAAATATACAATAGATTTTGTGAAATGGTAAGAAATTGTTCAAAAAGAAAGACAAACTAGGGTGGAAGAAATGGGAAAGGGATGAAGGAAAAAAGAAAAAATAAATAAAATACAAGATAGTTATACCAAAAAAAAAAAAAATCCTATTCTTACACCTGTAATGCAATAGACTACCACTAGGGACCCTTGTTATTAGAGCCCGGGGCCTGAGCAACCAGTTTTTCCATTAGTATGATTAACAGAAGGAGAGATTAGCATGCTTTTAAAATTCTTTGTGCATACCTATATTTCTTTTTAAAAATGAGAGAGCTCTTCAAGAAACTAGCCTAACACAAATCAGCGCTGTTTAAACATTAATGTTTAAAGAACAAGAAGAAAATATCTAAATCCAAAAACTTGCTCTAATTTTACACTATTATTAATTACCATGTAAATTAGACTTAGTGATAAATATAATTGATTCTAATATATTTAGAGGTCTTAAATTATATATGGTACAGAGGAACTACTATGGAAAGAAACTGGTGACCCAGGAAGATCTAGCTGGCTTTTCCTTCCTTTTCCCCTCAGACATTGCTGGGCATCTTTGATGCAAAAACCGTGAACCCAAATGTGCAGCAGCTAACAGACTCTACAGCTCTAAATTATCCCATTATTGCAAGTTATGAGACAGAGTCACCTCTCATACGTTGGTGCACAAAATCCTCCTTGTTCCCATCCCCTCTACCCTATTCCTGAAACAAATCTACTTTCCTCTTTTAATCTCTTTTATACACTATCTAAAGAAACTTGAGAAGAATTAAAACGTAAATTTACACAGACAAGTAATTCAAATTAAAAGAAGAAAACTAAAGAGGAAAAGCTGAAAGCAGAATTAAGAACAAATGGGCTGGGTAAGGAACAACTCGCCGCTGCCTGTTCATTTAAACCCTAACTAACACCTCCCCCTGGCTTGTGAGGTCATTCTGTTGTAATCTCAACTTTCCTTTCTAGGGTTACCATCTACCATTTCCCTGCATGAAATCTGTATTTTAGCCAAACTGAAACTATTCCCAATTTATGACGCATAGGCTACTTTTCCTAACTCATATATTTTCTCAAACTGTCTCTCCCTTTAGTATGTTCTCACCTCATTCCACACCCGACAGCCTCATTTTTACATACCCAATCCCACTGCTTCAAGACTACTTCAAAAGCTGCCTGCTCCAGGAAGACTCCCTTGGGCTCTGCCACAGATGAGCTTTGTCTCTCTTTCCTTGGAATGTAATTAACATTTATTCAAAGCCTTTCTTATATCACTTTAGTCTCCCCTGTACCCTACCCCTTGGTGGAGTTTAAGCTTCCTGGTGTCAGACATGCCATTTTTAGCATCATAGTGGTGTAGTTGTCCACATCTTTAAAGACAGTGCATGGCACACACACTTGCATGTCCAACAGTTGCAAAAAGCTGCCTGGTCCCCAGGAGACATGAATGAGTCGCGAATGTCACTCAGATTGGAAGTATATTTGCAATTCAATGTTAGCTCTTTGGAAAATAGCTCTTATTAAGTGCGGATTTTTGTGAGTCATTAACAGGCAGCAGCAGTACTGGGGATTAATTTTAAATTTTCTGTTATAAAATACAAAGGTTATTTTAGACAAAACATGTACATCCCACACAAGTGTACCTGTTGATCACAATGACCACAAGTGAATTTAAAGGCGCCTCCCTTAGGCTGAAAGCTATGAAATCTCACCAACACACAGGTGGTCCGGAGATCATCAATTAGCATGGTGCAGCTTGGGAGTTTGTTAGAAATGAACAATTTCCGACTGTTCCCAGCCCCAGACCTTGTGAATCAGATCTGTACCTTGACAAATACACATAATTGAAGTTTAGAAGCTCTGGTTTTAACATTTAAGTGGACATTTATTATGTCTACATATGTATTAAACAATCATACCATAAAATCCGTCCGGCATGTTTAGAATTTAATGTCAAGAAGTTAACTGGATGTATCATAAACACAAAAATTAAAAGGAATCAGAAAGCCATCTCAAATCATGTTCTAACATTCCGTCCTCAGACTTCTGAAAAAAAGCAGTCCAGGGAAAGTGTTAAGGAGTAAGGATCACCAAATATGTAGTTTTTCCTGATATTTCTCCTCTCATGCAAGAAATGAGAAACACTAAATACCAACATGACAAAGTTGGAATGAAGAGGCAGCATCCCAGGTGAGGTTCATGAAATCCAAATTGTTTGATTTGTGTCTACAAGGAGCAGCAAGCCCTTCTTTCACCTCTGAGGAGAGACCCAGAAGACCCCTGAGAAGGGGAGAAATATGGTCTCCCTGCCATGCTGACACCCTTAATTATGGCTTTTGAGCTTTTGATGTTCTGACACATAAATAGCTAAAAATTTGCTTTTTCATTTTGTGCACTTGCAAGTTGGAAATGTCATCAAGTTTCATCAAGATTGAAATGGGGTCCAATTTGCTAAAAATGCCTCATGCATAAGGAAGTCTTGTGCTCTCTTCCACATGGGAGTCAGCCGGCACAATACATTATGCACCTCGCGCTGGAAGGATCTTGACATGCCACTCAAACGCTGCAGTCCTGCGGGAGGGTCTTTGCACTTTGGGGGAGGGGCTCCTCACCCTCATCTATCCAAATCCCAAATAAAACTGTCTGCGTCCTCAATACCAAAGAACTGATGTATAAACTACACCTGCAGCGTCACTCTGCTCATTATCCCTAAATCACAGACACATATTCTGCCCCCAACACAAAGAGTGGCAGGCTAATGGTGAAATATAATTGCTATTTTATGTCCCTTTTGCTTTTAGCAAAGTACAAAATCAACAACTCTTTTCATTAACAATAGGAAAGCAATGTGAACTAGTCAATAGCAAGATAGTCTTCTTACAATTTCACCCTATCTTCTAAAATTGGAGTTACATTTCACTTGATTCTGTCAGTATACAGCAAGAGGAGAGGGAAAAATCTCTCTCTGAATAAGATTTGATATCTAAAAGAAAACCTTAAAAAGCGCTTGAGCTACTTTCTGGGTTGACTTGTTTTTCTTCATTTCCCAAAGTAGATTTTTTTTCTACTGATCTTTCCCTGAACTCGTGCATAGTCACTAATTTAGTTAAATAGTCATAGCCTGATTCAAGCTACGTTAGAACCTATATTAGAAGGGACTTTGTAGTAAGTACATTTTACAAGCTACCCTGAGCTTTTAGGTGTTTTCTGTTTTTGTTTGTTTGGGGCAATACTGGGGATCGAACCCAGGAAGTCTTGAGCTATACTCCCAAGCTTTTTTTTAAAAGCAGATCATGCTAAACTGCCTAGGTTGGTCTCAAACATGGGATCCTCCTGCTACAGCCCCCTGAGCAGCTGGGATTGCAGACATGAATACGGTGCTGGCCAGTGCTTTTTTAAATCAGCATCATCAGCCAGGCGTGGTGGCTCATGCCTGTAATCCCAGCACTTGGGAGGCTGGGACAGGCAGATCGTTGCGAGTTTGAGACCAGCCTGGGCTACAAAGTGAGCTCAAGGCCAGCCTGAACTGCAAAGTGAGACCCTACCTCAAAAAGGGCTGGAGATTTAACTCAGTGGCCTAAGCACATGCCCGGCAAGCATGAGGTCGTGAGTTCAATCCCTGGTGCCAAAAAAAAAAAAAAAAATCAGCATCATCAAAATATTAACAGCCAATATTAATTGAATGTCTACTGCCTCTTAGGATCTGTGCAAAACCTCTGCCTGCTTTATCTTACTTCTCACTTCCTGGTTAAAATAACCCTATGCTTATCTCCAGGAACTTATCTCCATTAGATAGAGTAGAAACAGATTTAGAGAAGTTCAATAACTAGTTCACAGTAGCACAACCTAAAAAAGCAGGTTTTGTTGATTACTACATTACCCATTCATATTTATTTTTCACAAATTTGCACATTCATGCTCAGAAGAGGAACCAAGACTCTCAGTAGAGCATCACATAGGTAATACTAATATCATCATAATTAATAAATAGCAGAACATTCAATCCCAGATCTAACACTATTGAGTTTTCTATTGTACCAGAGATACTAGATCATTTCCAAGACTGCATTTCTAGAAACCTATAATTAAAAAAAGGTTTAAATGAACCAATAGAACATGATGAAACTTGGAGTCTTTATTTTCATGCAAATAGTCTCAAGATGAAGGGCAAGACATAAAGATTCAATGACCTTAATTGTAAAAGAATTAAAAATTCCATTAGTAACTATCACAATTTAATAATGCTCATTTTTTGCAAGAATAGGTGATAGTTACAGGAAATTATAGTAACCTCTTAATTTCTGTGATTTTTTTCAAGTGCATTTTTCTAGTTAAAGATTAGCTGCCTTTCTTAACTGCCAATAACAAAAAGGTTAAGAAAGAATCTTTGCCAATAAGAAACTTCGTGTGTTAAGTGTCACCTAAATCAGAGATGGGCTATCCTTGCAGTAGTAAGTTTCCTGCTCCTAGGGGAATGCAAACAGATGACAACTTGTCAAGAAATTAACTGAAAAGATTCACAATTTTTTAGGGTTATAGACTTTTCTAGAATCTAATTAAAGTCATGAATATTTTCTTCATAAAAATGTATAGATGTGCAAAATTTTATATACACTTAGGGTGAAAGGCTTTGCTCTGCTATGTCTACATGGCAGAAAACCACTTGACTTGGGATGAATCCTACGCATCTAGGTGTAGGCGACAATATATAAAACTGGGGAAAATTTACATAGTCTTTGTTCCTTCTTTCTCTCTCAACCTCCTTTCCAAATACACAAGGAAACTGCAGCCTGGCCTTGGGGGAGGTGGGGCATGGTATATGGTAGTTTATTTGCTTTTTAAATTGTTTTGTTAAATCAAGATATTTCACATCAAATTTCTGATTTCTGGCTTGGCTGAAATAAAACAGTGGCTCAGATAACTGTGAGCCTGCAGTGTAGTTTGATACTGATTTGCTGGAATGAGCAAAAGACCCTCTGTTACGTGGGCCTGCTGTCTGTCATACCACTCACTCCTGCCACTCCAGGCCCACCTTACTCACTTATATGATACTCAATTACAGTACCTATTTCACCACAAATTTGAGTTTGCAATTCCTGAAGTAGAAAAATGGGTTTTAGTGAGAAATTTTCTGAATTGGCCATCAAAAGGACTAGTATGCTTTACTTGAACCACACTGCCCTTCTCAGTGGGGAGGAGAACAGGGAGAGACCAGGCCCAAATCAAACAGCAGAGCAGAGAAACCTGTGCCTTCTGCAATCAAAGCCTGAGAAGCAACCAAATGCATCCATTAACTTTCATTTTATGAGCCCATTTTTTTCTTTTTGACTTCAAAAAGAAACACTACTTGCCTTGTGTTTAGAAGAGCCTGGAGCTAACTCACCAAACCCATTGACTGTGAGCTTGAACTTGAGCTGTTTGCACACAAAAAGAGATGATTTTTTCCCCCTCTGTTTCCAGTTTACCTGTGAAGTAGACCCTAGTCTTCCAGACACCTTCCCTCCCAGCCCCAGGTAGCTGCTCAAGCAGAGAAGCAGCATCTAGGGAAAAAAGGGGACCTGAAGTGGAAACTGCACATGCTCCTCTACTGGTCCTTCCATTCAACTGCAAACTCAGTTCTCACAAAAATCCCAGCGATGCCTAGAAAACTGACTACAAGTGATCTCCAGATTGACAAAACTCATACTTTTGGTACAGTGTACTCTAACAATTAAAACATCTTTTGGATTCCAGATTCAAGTATCTTTATATCAGCTGGTAAGCAGATACTTCCAGAAGTTTTCTGAAGACTTTGTTTCATTTAGTCTGAATAGCAGTTTATAAGCATTTGTTTGAAATTTGTATTATAATTACTAAGAATAAATAAGATAAAAAGCTGAAACTGATGATTTCAGTAATAGAAATTGCTCTATCTTATAATCTTAATTCAAGTAAGACAAAGATGTAATCAATGCCCTGACAACGGCAAACATTTCACCTCCATGAAATGCTTACTGGGCTTAAAGAGTATATTAACTAAGGAGGAAACGATGTAAGTCAAAAACATACAGGCAATGTTGAAAATACATGAAAGACAGAAACCAGCAGTTATAATTATCCAATTTGCTAGCATTAGAGCTCTGCCACATCCTCATAACTTACACTACAAACCCTCATAACTTGCAAGAATTATTCAACATTCTCACTTTCAACACTTTGACTATCCTTGCAGGAAAATATACATGAAGTCATGACTTAGTATTTTAGTTTTTATTAACTGACTTTGCAGTTTTACTCAAGTCACGTAACATTTTCTGATCTGTTTCTCCAGAGGCTAAATGAGGAATTCTATTATCCCAAATGCTGGGGAAAAGTACATTTCCCTTCAGTTTAACGTATTTTGGGTACATGAGGATGTTTTATGGATTATGTTTCATTATCCCACGTGAAAACATAATTCACAAACAACTAAGTTACTTTCTCAGACACTAGAAAATCAGGACATGTTTATTTTATCTTATTCTATAATCCATATATAATTAATACAACTGGAACGGCCTTATTCAGTAGAGACATAAACTTATATATCCTACATTTAAACATTAAAGAAGATTATCAATAATTATCTCCTATAATCCAAATCTTTTGAGTTTTCTTTCCATTAAAAGATGCTCCTTATATTTTCACAGGTAAAATGATCAATATACAATCTAGAAAATAAATGATTATAAATACTTAAATATCTGTTTCTTTCCTCTTGCCATTTGTTAGTGTAACATTTATACTTTTAAATATTACTCCCACCCTATTTATAACAACACTGGATAGCACTCCTCATTTATCTATTTAAGAAAGGCAATTAGAGGAGGGGGTAACTACCGTGATGGCAATTTGTCATTAACAGCAGTTTAATTAAATAGCCTCATCTACACATTACTGCACCATCTTGTGCATTTTCCCTGCCTAAGACTAAATATCTTCTAAACCATAATAATCCACAGATCAAAAATTCAGCTGCTTATGAAAGTGAGAAAATAGTGATTTACATGTTACACTTTTAAAGCTTCATCAAAGCTGTAATAATTTTGTTGGATAAACAATGTGATTCTTGAGATTAATAAGAATTTCTAAATATGAACAATATGTACCCTGAGGAGAATATTATCTAACAAGGAACTGATAAATTATGTTGGGTAAATAATCTGCATACTAAAAATGTGTGTTAATGGAGACAGGAAATTAAATATTGAAATGTGTAAATAGCACACAGTTTGGTGTCTTGGGTTTCCCCCCCCTTAGTTGGGTTAAATCCCAGCTTCAAAATAATAGATGTCCCAGTGCGTGTCCTCGTCATTCACACAGAAAACAGAATAAACTGCCATATGTCTCAGAACCACATTCTCACTGGGCGGGAAATCCAAAGTTCTTTGATAAGCTTATTTGGAAGAGACACTTGGGAAGGAGCAGGAGGAAATATCTATGGAAATTTTGTCTAGACTTCCAAAAACTACATTTGGGACTTTTTATTTCTCAAGTACATAATCACCTTAGAAAATTGGAAGAAAATGTTGCTGGATTGAAGGGCTGTGATGATATGAAACCCAGTGGAAACACCGCCAAGGCTAAATTAATCAAAATGTTTATATGGAACCTGGACTCCGCAACTGAGTTATTAGCTGAAAATGTCCCCCAAAGGTCATTTCACCACCCATTCCTGGTAGTCTGTTCAGGAAGACTTCCCTAAAGCCAACTGTGTGGGTGGCAAGTCCCATCAGACAATATTTTCCTCTTCAGCATAGTTAGTTCTGAGACAAGAAAAGACAAAAAGTCTTGATAGGTCTGTACAGGAAGTTGTGCAAGCACAGAGAGGGCACAAAGCGATCGTTCAAATAAGAACTTTCCAAAAGAACAGACTATGAAACAGTAATCAATGTCAGCCAAGCAAAAACAGGCAAGTACATTCCCAGCAGAGAAACAACAGGGCAAGAACCTGGAGGGATAAGACATAGTCAACAAAATATTA
>RJWT010012250.1:0-22612 GCA_004365215.1 Cuniculus paca
GATATATTTTACTAATTTAATAATTCCAAGTTTGAAGTGGTTAGTGGTAGATACCTATTGAGGCATACTGGATTCTTAATCTAGTTTACAGGTCAATTTGGTGTCATTTTGACTTGTTTTTAAATGAACTATTTTATCTATAGACTTTTAATTCTGTGACCCTAATCTCTATGGGTCATTGTCACAAGAATCTGATTACACATTAGATATGAATATGGCCCCATTCTTCTTCTTGTGCATCCATACGTTTCACTTACTTCTTGATTATTCTATTACTGGCTCCATTGCTTTTGGCTGGAAAAGAAGGTTTAGTCATTGTTCCATAAATTGTCATGCCAGTGGGTGCCCTGGGTAGCAATTTTCTGAACTATTCCTTCTTCTGAAATTTTGTTCATGGCTGGAGAAATGTCATAGTTGTCTCAACTTTTGACTCTGATTTTAGTGAGAGATGTTAGGAACAGGAAAATATAATCACTTTCTAGAAGTAATGAGCAATTGTATGCACATCTGGCGACTTACTGTTGAAGATTCCAAAGCATTTAAAAATATTGATTAAGCTTCAACCTGTTGAGGAATTGTTGCCATACCTTTAGTTTTGCCCCTAGATTTGCTGAGGCTTAAAGCTTCACTTCACTTGCTGAATCTTGTATTATGGCAAGAAAGAGACCTCAGGGATCCCATTCCCCAGGTTCTTACTAGTCTTGACAAGTGCTGTTAAAATTTCAGACGCAACTTCAATGCAAAGTCTGAAACAATCTCTGTATGTGTTGAGGTTCTTGAAATATATTCTGGAGTAGTATATCAAGTTCATTTGTACTTACTAGTCATACTGGTCTGTACCCACTTCTGTTTGCTGTACTTATTTTGATATTAATGTTGGCTATAGTCTTAAACCAAGGGGGGGACCATTACCACATTTATGCTTTTATTATCAGTCACCTCATATTTAAATGGTAGTTCTCAGGGGAGAAATGTATGAAGAATTGGTAGAAGTTAGAATTTTTTTTAATCTAGTAATTATCACCTACCATTAGACACAAGTACAAATCACATGATGTCAGAGTGAATCTATCACAAACCATAATCAAATATGAATCAAAGTAATTGCCAGGCAAACAGGGATTGAATAGAATTTAAAACCAATTAAACTATTTATTTAGACTGTACCACTGAATAAACACTTTACTATTTTAATTTGCTCCTCTTTTCATCTGCTTCAGCAATATATTTGCTAATATGACTGCGATGTACTAATGCCATGAGCTACCTGAAGTAGATGTGCTAAAGTCTCAATAATAATAAGCCAGATAAAAATAACGAACAAGAAATTTCTGCCAGTCATTTTACAACTATGCCAAATTGCAATAATACCCAAGGCAAAAAACAGAAATGGGTAGCCTTTCATAAATTGGATTTAAAATACTTGCAGAAACTTGCTGAATCAATACAAAGTAAATAAAAAATTTAGTAGATCTTTAAGGAATTCATTACACAGCTTCCTCGCTCCTCACATTGTGTATTGTTGCTATTAACTACTGTGTCTGGTTTGGAATACTTGAATTTATAAAGGCATGAAAGAGTTTGGTGCCATCCTTTAATATATCATGTATCTTTGGGAGACTTACTTGTAGTTAATGAGAAAGGGATCATAAAATGTTGCTTAATTCCCTTTTATTCCTAATACCAGCATCAAAACCCTAAGATGGTTTGAGTTGTGTTTACTTCACAATGCATAGTTTAACAAAAATGAATTTTTGTAATGATGACAAGAAGTCCCACCTTTCTCTATCTTTTGATAGAAGAAGTATAAGAAAGCAAGGTGGTACAATCCAGGTTAAATGTAAAAAGATTCTTTTTCCTTCAAAACATAATAGTCTGGTCATTGGTACCATAAAGATAAAACTTGGCTGTTCATCTAAACATTTTATTCTATCAGGTAGACAAGGTTTGTGAACAATTAACTGAAACCATATTTTGCCCCAAATTCCCTTTTGTTTCCTTTTATATGTTTATAGTTTATTCACAATTACTGAGCACAATACTTCAAGTACTCTAAAACACTGCTTAGCGACCATTGGATCATGAACCCCTGAAGGTAATAGAGCTTCCCTCCCCCTACTTCGGGCATGTCAGAAATGCATACCCAGTTCCTGGTATTCTGGTTGCTAGTAACAGGTATAAGCACCCTCCTGATGGTATCCTCTTTGTAACTCTTAGAATAACTGAGTGTCAAGAGTCCCAAGAGTTCTCAGAGGCCTGGGGCAAAACTGTTTATTGTGCTGATTATAAAGCTGGACTTCAAAAAGGTGAAATCTCACATTGTTGCCCACACATTTTTGCGGCAACATGAGGATTAGAACTCGGATTTCTGATTCCCTACATGTTTTTCCTCATTGTGACACTGCTTTCATTCACTGCTTTGCAGATGGTGAAACTGTAAATAATCACAGTGCTGTCACCATTATAGCTGATTCTCTTTCTATTTTTAGAAATAGAATATTTTATATTCCTAACCTGGACTTGTTTAACTAAGGTCAAATTTACATAAACAAATGTCTTCAGAGGACCAAGGGAGCATACCTGGGGAGAGGCAAGAGTAGCACCATTTCAGTAAAGTGCACAATGCATGTTCCATTTTAAAATATTCACATTCAGAAACCTAAAGTGTCTTTCTTGCCAAAACAAGCCTGTCGACAGGACAGGAAAGTAGTTTATATCCCCTGGCTGCATCACCACGCAGACACAGGGAAGAGTTCTTTTAGTTTTGCAACCAGAATCTACATCGCCAGCTTCTTTTAGCATACTAGGTGTCCCGAGAACCTTACCAGACTCTCTGCTTTCAATGACCTGAACTTTTAGTATTCAGTGAAATGCGTCTTTAGGGTTATAAAATGCCCTCTCCAGACTAGTTTGACCAGTCTCCCCAGAGACTAAGCCTCAGAAGAATATCACATACACATTGCATAAAACTCACAGGGGACATAATGCTGCAGCCTGCAGCTTCCCTGAGAGCTGAACCTGAACAGGCAAACCACATCGTAGGGCAAGCCCACCATATGTGCCAAACTACCAGAGTAATTATATTCTGTAGCTGAGGAATTACATAAATTGCCCGTTGGGAAGGAACCCTTAATCTCCACCCCTCCTCTGAAATCTATAAACAGCTGTACAAGTCTCTGCATTTTTGAAGGGCTGAATACACTTGATCGGAAAACCAACTTGATTTCCTAATCAAGTTCAATATGAGGAGAGCCAGTTAGAGATATATGTTATTCGCCTGGTGTGCGTCTTTGATTTATGCGCTAATTACGTCGATCCTTTGGGGAACACAGCCATGAAGCTGGGTCCTCCTTGATTAATGCTGGCGGAGAGCCATGCAGCGCGCAGCAGCGAGCAGCTCAGCATCTCTAGTCCCAGCTGAGAATATGGTCCCATTATCTCCCAGCTGCCTAAGCAATCCATAAGGGCCTGTTCTGCGTGGATGATCAGTGTAGTGGAAGCAGGGACTTGCTGAGAGCTGAAACCTCTGTTTGATTTGCTGTAACATGTAAAGCGAAACTGGGACATTTTACTTTACAGTCTGTAAGTACCAGGTTCCCCCCGCCACCCTTTTCTCCCTACAGCTTCGTGTGAATGTGACTTTGCAAGCTGCATTTGATTTTCTATTCCACTGCTCTTTGTTGAATCAAGCTGGTGAGACAGTGTAATCTGTATAGAGCTTGCTGTTTCTGTCAGATCTCTTATATAATTAATTCACACAAGGAAATAAGTTGCCTCTCAAAATGCTTTTATAGAAGTTTAAAATTATTGGCTTGGGTTTTAATTTCAGAGCATGGTTGCATTATCTGTGGTGCCCAGGATGGTTAGAGCATATATTTATCTTCTCTACTCTATTGCAAGAAAAATGTAAGTAAGATGAAGATATATAAAAAGGGATCATTTTATATGAATGTCTGTGTAAAAGAAGCATGTGTCAGTATTTCCAGAATAAAAATAGTTTATTTTGCTGCTCTCTCCTGCCACTAAGAAATGCGTGAACAAGAAAGTTTCTCTTGTTTTCAGTTGAAGACTGTTTAGAAACTTTACAGAGGAGAATGACTACTAGGAATATTTGTAAATTAAGCCGTATGTCTTTTTCCACTCAATGAAACAATATTTAAAAATAATGTATTTTAGTATGTTACTTGTTTTGAATGCACCACTTTTTAAGAAATAGTATGAATTAATAAAGCAAAACTATATCTCTTCAAATGTAGGTTCATTTGTATTTCATGTATCTTCCAATGCAATCTGTCATATTAATATTTGTAATTCATGCAAGATGAATTGAGCATGAAAATCCTATTAGAATTTAATGTCGTTAGTAATGTTTTTGTGGTGCTTTTCAAATGATCAATGCCTTAGAGAAATTAAAGATTGTTATCAATATATGAAAAGATTTGTGGATTTTTCTCTCCAAATTTCCCTAAATTAAATATAAATTATACTTTTCTTTAAATATAAATTACACTTTTCTTCCTGGATTGGAAGTAGAACAATTGAGCTTTTGTAAAAATAGAATTTGCATAAAAGTCTTCAATCACATAAACAAGTAGCATACCCAGAGCTGATGTAGACTAAAATGAACCTGAAATTATTTATATTTAAAAAGCAAAATCAAACTGCCCACATTCAGTTTGAGACCATGGAGCCAGAGGATCCCTTAATTTCCAGGGAGGAAATAAGAGTTTCTCTGAATGGACAGTAAGTCTCAAGGCAGAAAAAAGCCCCACAGATGTGAAGTATTAAAGTGTCTCACAAAGTCTTTTCTCTTTAGATTTGGTTGAATGGAATGAAGCAAAAGACAAAAGATTCAAAATAGATGATGGTCTCCTTGAGCACAGATATTCTCAGAGTTTGAGGTTTGGAGGGCAAAAGATAAAAAACCATTGAGGAACACTTAACATCTGGCTAGCAGAAGGAAAATGAGGATTTAGGCTATGTGACCTTTGGGTAGCCAAAAGTCCCAGGATTGTTCTAGCCAAGAAGTCTACTTCCAGGAGGGAAAAGTGTCTTCAATGGCTTAATACTAAAATCTGGATTAATGTGGTTTGGGTGGTCATATTCTCTCTAAACAAAAGAATGACATCGTGTCTCCTTTTAAGACTAAGGTGACTTTTGTGATTATTTCTGAGGAACTCTTAGCTGTATTTTAAAATAATTGTTGGTGTTTTTCTGATTAGTACAAGTATGTAATCTTGTATAAGAAGTGATCTAGTCTTAGGAGGATGACAAGAACAGAAATAGGGGTTAGTTAAAATACATTTTTTTTCTTTGTAAATATTTGATTTGTGCCTACTGAACTTGGTTAAACTCTGATTCTTTTGAATTTTACGCTTTTTGTTTGTCAGATTTCCAAATCTTACTTCCTAAAGGTATGAACATTTGCCTGCTACAGAGGAGTATTTCCTGAGGTAACTAAATTTGGTTTCTATTTAATACTCAAATATTTTAAAATATCAACTCATGTCAGGATGTTATACATTTTGGAGACTGGTAACCACAAATCTCAGAGAGGTATTTTCAAGATACATGATGTACTCTTATTACTTAAAATAGTTTTGATCATTTTCTAAAAATTGTAACATTGTTTTCCTAGTTGTGCTTAGTTTGTTAAAAAGGGGATTGAGCACTCCAGGGTTTGTTTTAGGGTCTGCTTTTCTGACAGATGGGGAAGCCAGATGGGTATTACATATACCTCATAAGAGGTTCTTTTAAAAGAGGCACTCTTAAAAGTAAGGTAATTGGATTGGTCTTCAAAATAACCTTAAAGTGCTATAAAAGAGAATGATGGACGAGCCCTACATTTTCCATGTAAAGACTGTGTCTGCTTGCATGCATTCAATAGTCTATTTCTGTACCACCCCAAGTACAGTACCCCTGCAGCCCTAGAATGTGCTGTTATTAAACAAAGTAGAAAAAATTCTGTGAAGGATGTGTCAGCCAAGTAAAGCCCCCTGGCACTGTTTACTTTGGGCCCCTGACAAATTGTTTTGTGTGTCCTCAAAACTCTGGGTTAGCAACAAAGAAAACTTCGTAATATCCTCAGGAGCATTTGTTAGTTCTTCTTTGAACTGCAGTTGTGCTTTTGCCTCCCTTAATAGCTTGGACTAGTGATTGTGAAGTAAAAGATGAAGCTCTGGAAACTAACTACAAAATAAATAAAAAAGTGAATATGGTTGAATGAAAAATAATGAACCTCGATAATTTTTGAGGATTGTAAATGTCTGTAAGCTTTGACTATACATCGTCTAAGTGTACCTCTGTAGATTATTTTAAGAAGCAACAGAAACTTTAGTTAATCTCTTTTAGATTTCTGTGAAGCCTGTAGCAGGCCACCACACCTCTCCTTGCCTTAGTATCCCCCTGTAAAATGATGCATGATCTCTGAGATCTTTTTGAAGTTAGGAGAGTCTATGATCTCTCAGAATACCACATTCTAATCTCTACTCATTCCTGGAACATCCTGCAAATTGCCTAGAACTAGGTAAAATGCAATATTCTTGTAATGCTCAACAAAATATCACTAGAATTCTTTCTTTCCTTCTCTCTCTTTCTTTCTGTCTGTCTGTCTGTCTTTCTTTCTTTCCTTCCTTCCTTCCTTCCTTCCTTCCTTCCTTCCTTCCTTCTTTCCTTGCTTCTTGTCTTTTGATACACTTTTACTCTCCACTCTATCCCTCTGTTCCTCTCCTCCTGCCTCCCTGCCTCTCTGCTTCCCTTTTTTATTACAGACTTTTTCTGAAGTCAAGGTTGACTTTAGAATTCAGTCTGCAATTATGTTATTTTGCACAACCTTCTCTTAGGAGATATCATTTGGTATAAATAATATACTGATATATTGCTCTGTTGTGTGCCTTTGCCTCCCTTAATTGTTTGGGCTACTTAGTTTTAGATATGTGTCTTGAAAGTTAAGGATGTGTACAGATGTGTTTATAGATTGTCCACATTAACTTTAAAAAGAAGAAAATTATGTATTTTACACTTAATATATAAGGGGTTTAAGCAGAATAAATCCTAATGTATTAAATTAACAATATTTAATTTAAAAATCAAATAATTCCAAATGAGAGTCCTTTTCATTATGTGGGATTTGATTTTGAAAAAATTACATTGAAGAATTTCATTTTTCCTCCAAGAAATTATTGTATTGTTAAGTAGCATGGAAAATAAAATCCTAAATTATTTCATTCAGAAACCCATAGCACAACATGGTCAAGTGAGCAACTTTTTGGAATTTAAGAAAGAGAAGAAAAATATTTAATAGCAGTTTTGTTACTGATTTATTGTAATCTCAGAAGCATTTAATGCAAGATAAGTATCTTAGTTAAAAGCCAACAGATGATGAAGTTACTAAACCCATCACTAATGATTCTGGAGCTTCTTGATGTACTAAAACCAAGTTGTGAATAAACTGCATTTGAACATCTTCACTGAAAAAACTGAATCTAAATTAATTTCAAAATTTATATTTGTAATATGTGGTTTGTAGCATTTTCATTTGCTTTAGTATTAGGATTGAATAAAAATGCACATTGGCCTAATAGCTGGAATACCGATCACAGACTAATATTGTTTAGCAGTTGAAAATATACAAATACTCACGTCAATACTTTTTAACCTCATGTGTACCATTCCCTAAGATGGGTCCTAAGTATTCATTTGGAAATAGGAATAACTTGTATGGGCTCATATTTTCCCATATCTGTGTAGTGTTATGAAAGTTTTTAAATGTTACTTAGAATCTTCTTCTTCTTCGTCATCTTCGTCTTTTTTTTTTCCTCAATTCTTACTATTGGGAAATCTCCACATCTGTGTCTTACTCTTCTGAAGTTTGAATACTAATGTTATTCCTTGAACTTGCAGACTGCATTTGATATGATCCATGCAAAGTATAAAATTAATTTTCCATCTCTCATAAAACTAGGTAGATATTCTAGCTTTTAGGCAGCAACTCTAAGTAGAATCAGTAATGTGAAATAATTCCTCTGCTTTATACTTGTGCATCCTTCCATGACCAAAATGATTGTGTACTTATCTACTAGTTCAATGGAAAAATATAATGATGATGGATAACTTTGATAATTTGTGACTCTCAAATCCTTGATTATGAAGTCAGCAGGCAACTTCAAGGCACTGCTTGTGGTTTTAAACCAGTACATCTGGGGACTTGAGATATTCAATTCAATATTCCTTAGTTAAAAGCTCCACTGATTCACTGGACTACTTTATTGTGTAGTTAAAAAGGTAGAGTTGTAAATCACACTTAGCTATGGATTTTGGTTTTTCTCTCATAACTTCATATGTCTTTGCCTTTATTCCAATGTAGGAATATAAGTCTTTCTACATTTTAGCGTGAAATTTCTCTGTTGTTTCAAAGAAAGAATGAGATGATTTAATATTGAGAGGAGTACATGAGAAGGAGATGCAAAGGAATAAATTGTTTCTTATGCTTAGATATAAATTACAGAGCTACACATTCTGAAGATATGACAGAATTTAAAGAAGCTGGCTGTGCCAGCTTTCAGGATTTAAGGCTTGCCAGAAGGTTGCCCTGTATCAGTGGATAAAAATTTGAATGCAAAGTAAATAAGGAAGTAGAAGAATCAGTGTATCATGGTTGAAAGAGCTGTGATTTCATACTGCAAAGGAAAACTGTAGTAAGGAAGTAAAAAAATATCAAGAGTGTTAAGGGTGCTGAGGCTTACTCCACAAGAACTGGCATAGGTATTGCTAAGTTACTATGCATATGATTAAGAAATTTGGATCAATGAAGAGATATATAAAGAAAGGAATGCCCTTGACTGCTGAGTGTACTGGATGACAAGCTTTAAAAATATAATTATCTTAAATGAAGTAGGTATGATGGTATCATATTTCAATTGCCTCATCTTAATGAGCATTTCTGGATATAGTGCATAAGTATGTATTTCATCTAGTTTGCTAGATGTTAGTAAACATGTATTTGTGAAAATTGTGTAGCTATTTATACAAGTTGCAAGTAAATTGTCTTGATTCTTTTCCAGTTTTTTTGTGTTTATGATCTATCATCCCACCTTTCACTTCTCTATATTATCCCGAATCATCCTATGAGATGGCGGAGGAAGAGTGATTTCATTAAAAAACCTCAAATGCCTAAAGAGTAAATTTAAAGTACTTAATGTAGGCTGTAATATGCCACAATATTGAATGAGTTCATGTAATTATTTTACTTCACTTTTCTTCCACCAGCATCACATCAAGAATAATATGGTTAGTTCTCCCAAGCATTTGGATAAATGACCTAGCCTACTCGACAAACCTCTAAATGAGTCATGACACTAATTAAACACAGTCATTTGCAAGAACTTTGCCTCCCAGCCAGGTAGAATTCAATGGGTATTTGTGTACCTTTCAGAATGGTAAAGCTGCTCACTCACAAGGATAATACCTAACATCAGAGAAATGCCACCATTTCCCAGAAAAGAACAAATCCTGTGTTCATACATGGTCTCTGGCATCTTTACGATGTGTGTGTTAAGTGTGAATCCGGTAATTTTACGGTGTGTGACTGTGACTCCCATCTAGCAGTCTGGCAGAGTGCGCAGAGAAAAGAATAGTAACAGATTTAGCCTGGCACCATCCTTCCCTTACGTTACCCCTCCTCTCTTCTCCCCAGAGGAATCCACAAGGGTGTTCAGTTGATTGCTGTTGTTAACCTCTGTTGTAGAATTATATTTCTTGTTGGAAGTACCTTTTGTGGCATGTAAGTACACTGAAGAGATGTGAAAGCCATCAAAAATAACTTTACTTTTAAATTAGAAGAAGGAAAACAGTCTGTTAGGCTAACGTTGTGTTAAAAACTAAATGACAACACCTAACTCTTTATGTATTAGATTGAGCAAGGAGAGGCGGTTGTGGAAAAGTAACAGAATATATGGGAAGACTAAAGGAAGATAAAAGCAATTCTTTAAAACTTCTGTTGTGCAAATTCTAGTAGGCCTTGTCTGCCTATCTCTGCTGACAAGACTGACTCTTTTTCCTTTTATAGGGAGGATATCTTTCATATCATTTTAGTTAGAAACTAAAACAAAAGTTTTTGAGGAATGTTCATCAAAGATTGGGCTGAATGACGCATTGGTTTTTTAGGGGGTTTGTTTGTTTTTTGTTTTTTTGGTACCGAGGATTGAACTGCCGATGTGCTTGTCAGGCTGATGCATTGGTTTTGAGTGGAATTTTTTCCAAATTATTCTTACAATATGCTAATACTATTCAAGATCCTCAAGTAAAGTGACACAGTGAAATATTTCACTTGAGTAACAATCTTAATTTTTATGACAATCTTTAATCTCAAAGTAATCTGAAGGATACAATTAGGACTATGTTTTATAGTTGGTATAAAGCTCTAAAAATTTCTCTAAAGTGTCTGTTTTTGTAAACTTTGAGCTTCGTATGGAAATTCCTGTGATGAAATGTTTGATAACTTCAATTAGTGTTCAAGTAGAAATTTTTAATAAATATGTTAAAGATAAAAAGATGGAACTGATAAGTAAAATATGTGATTTTATGGATTTAATTGCTTAACACAAGATTAAATTGGTACTTTTTAGTGTTGAGAATTTCATGATAAACAGTTTAAGAAGTGATTCTTGAATGCAGCATATCTTGAGATATAGCATATATAAGCAAATTGAAAGTTTACCTGTTTATGATCTCTAGTTGGGCATAAGAATGAAAGAGACATAAAATAAAATAACAGGCAAAAAAGTGTACAAAATTTTTATATGTACATTGGAGCCTTTAAAAGAAAATGAAAACTCAAAGAAATGACAACACCTAACTGTTTATGTGTTAGATTGGACAAGGAGAAGTAATCGTGGAAAAGTAGCTAGAATATATGGAAAGACTAAAGGAAGATAAAAGAAATTCTTAAAAAAGTCTGTGGTACAGAATCTAGTAGACTTTGTCTGCCTATCTCTAGTGACAAGACTGTCTCTCTTTCCTTTTCTAGGGAGGCTATCATTCATGCAGAAGTTTTATCTCCTAGTTTTAAAATGAAAATGGAAGGTCATGGTATCCTTCTTGGACCTGCTATTTTTTGAGATTTTTTTTTAACTCAAAATAATTGTATGTTTGTCAAAAAGCAAAAAGACACATTTAGTTATAAGCACAATTGGCTTTTATTTGTGATTCATGATTAGGCCAGACTTCATTGTACAAAATAGAATAAGAGCTTCTCTGGAGGCAATAACAGAACAGTGGCTTTTATAAGGTGGGAACAAAGAAACAGAACCTTAGGGGAAAAATTGATAAGTTAACATCAGTTATTTTTTGTAATGGTTAAAACCATGGGGAATTATGGGGCCAGGGATTTAGTTCAGTGGCCTAAGGGCCTGCTTGGCAAGTACGAGGTCGTGAGTTCTATACCTGGTGCCGCCAAAAAAAAAAAAAAAAAGGACAAAACCATGGGGAATTAGTACAGTGAACCAGGTAAACTGGGCTTTATTGTTTTCAGAAATAGCTAGTTTGTTTTGGCGTTTATCTGCCTTTTTAATGTTTCAGTTTAATACTGCAGCATTTGGCATGAGTAATGTCTTTTAGATTTGTTCTCTTCTTTTGAGACCTTACAAGTACAAGGCCTTAGCCCCAAACTATGGCCATAATTTTACCTTAATGTGCCATTTAACTTAAGTGGTGTATTTTAAGATGGCATATTCTACCACACTTCACAAATGAACTTGTCATACTACATATACTTCCTCTATATCTAAGGCTGACACTCCAAGCCAATGAACAAATAGTGACCTAGAATCATGCCTTTTAAAGAAAATAGCTAAGTAGATCTTTTGTGTTGCTAACTGCAAGTGTAAAGAAATTGCACACCCACACAGAGTTTTAGAACACCAACAACTTTCTCTGTACATTATTACTGATTAAAAGTCACAGACAAAGGAAGGCACTCCATTCAAACCCCAACATTTACATTTTTCCTTTTCACATACTTACTAAAGTGGAGAACTGGAAAACAGTTGGAGGCTGGGATGGCTTTGTAGCTCCTTCTGTAGAAAAGAGAGACTGTTTCCCTGGACAGTTGGCATGAACTTTGAAGTCTGACTGGAAACGACCTACAGATTATATGACCCTCTTCTGAGGGTCCAGAGACTTACTCAGGGAAGAATGAGCATCCTTCAGTTTGACAAGGAATAGAAACTTGGATTTCCAGATTCCTGTATACTCTTTCCCTGGTAAGAAACTTAGTTTTATGTTCTACTCATATGCTATGAATCTAGACTCTGAGAGCCAGAGAATCCAAAAGTAAAAGGCTATGAAAACTAGACGGAAACCATAAACAAGTGAGGTAGACCTGTTGTCCAACAATAGGAAATCCACAGCGTCTATTTCTAACAGTGTAGCAATATTCATAATGAATGTAATTACCCTATAGGTTGATGGGTCCTGTGGTGCCACATCTCACAAATTTCAACTCATAGTATTTTTTAAAATGTTTAAAGCCAAACACGTCTATCAAATTCATTGTCACTACTTCAAAGTTCTCATTGGTAGGGTAGAAAATGTGGGGTTTTACCTCATAAAGTGGCACAAAATGTACCTATGAAAGGAAAGTTCATTGACAAATCAATTTTGTGTACTTTTAGAGAGAAATCTAAGGGGGTAATGAAGCAAAGTATGTTAGACTTCTTAAAAGGCTTTCTTAGACACCAATATGTCTCATTAATTGTCAGTTTCTAGTAATCAGACATAGGAACTTATGTTTTTCAGATAATAATATGAAGGTAATGACACTGAATTCAATACACTTTTTTTTTGGTATCAGAGATCGAACTCAGGACCTTGTGCTTGCCAGGCAGACGTTTAGGTCACTGAGCTAAACCCCCAACAATAAACATGTTTTTACTATGCTTGTCATTTTAATTTAGTAAACTGCAATTGCAGTTGCTGGTTTTGCTAACATATTTAATGTTTTATTTTAACTTAGGCTGTAAAGTTAGCAGTCATAAATTATACTACTATCAAAAGATGCCAAGTGGTGATATTTTTCTTTCCTTAACTTTCTGTGTGTATCCACTGCTTAAGTAGGCAAGTAGAGGGACTCAGTACACAGGATTTCATCATATTCAAGGACAGAAAAGACAGTTGAATTTCCATTTTTTTTATCACAGGTCATAATCTAAATTCTGTTTTGTTTTACACTAGATATTTTAAAAGTTGTGTTCTAAGTGACCAAATCGTCATTTTTAATGTAACTGTGCTACTAATGGATTCCCCAAGTGGCCCATCTCCAGCATCACCAGTGTATAAGATTTCTCTCTCTCTCTCTCTCTCTCTCTCTCTCTCTCTCTCTCTCTGTCTCCCTCTGTATCTTTCTGTGTGTGTGTGTCTGTGTATGTGTGTGTGTCTGTGTCTGTGTGTGTCTGTGTTTCTGTGTATCTGTATGTCTCTATACTAGGGTTTGAACCCAGGACTTCATTCAGTCATAATGTGCTATATCCATAGCCCTTTTTATTTATTTTCACACAGCATCTTGCTAAATCCTAAGTTGACCAAGCTGAGTTCAAACTTGTGATACTCCAGCCTCAGTCTCCATGGTACCACCTTATTTATTCATTTGAACTATTTAAAAAATTAAACCTGTACTCTTTGCTATGCTCTAGGCACAGGTATACAAGAAAATCCTAGTAAGTTAACCAAATAATCATTTCCAGGGTGACAATATGCACGTTCTACTGAGGTATAAATCTGTGAAGAAAAGGAAAGGACACCTTCAGAGTCACCCTCGGGCTCCGCAGTGACTTGTCTCTTTCTTCACTAAATCACTTTGCTCTCTGGGCTCATTCCTTCAGCTGAATATACTTCTGTGGGTGGCATCAGCATTGATACCCTAGAGTTCATATGAAATGAAGTAACAAAACCATTTTCCAAATATTTTTGTGAACCAAAAACAATGTGGGATTACTATGGCTAATTGAAGCAAACTGTGTGTTTAAGAATAGGCTTCGGTAATTAGGCCTTAGACTTGCGAGGGCAGACTGTTTTGCCCTCCCTCCCCGACCTCTCTTTTTGCTTCAGTAAGCAAAGATGGACCCTTGCTTACTCAATCACTCATTCATTTCTTAAGTGCTTCCTGCCCACATGCCTTAAATGATCAAGGTGACCAAACTGAGTACTTTGAAACCATTTATAACTCCCTAGATATGTAGACAGTCATACCTTTCTAGAATATGGCCCTAAGTGGAATTGAATTAATACATAGAAAAACATTTTGAGCTTTTTAGAACAGCATGTTTTATAACTGTGAAGTGCAATCACCATTAAAGATAATAATTTAGAAGTAAATATTATAGCAACTAAGCACCAAGGAGCTTTTAGTGCACTTTTTCCATTTCAATGTGTAAAAAGAAAATCAGTGCTAAAATACATGTCTGTCTGCCTTGTAATTTCTTTATTCCAAATCTATTGACTTTTCTCTCCTTTTTAACTTACATTTGGTAACTCAGAAGCTTACCTAAGGTTTCTTTTTGTTTTTTTTTTTTGGTTTTTTTTTTTGTACAGGAAATTGAATTCAGGACCTCACACTTGCCAGGCAGGCCCTGTGCTGCTGAGCTAAATCCCTGGTCCCTCTTACCCGAATTTTAGAGTAGTCAGTTAGTAGGTTGTATCAAATTGGTGACCGCTTTGGCTTTTCACTTTGTTTTGCTTTGCTTGCTTGCTCTTAATCTCTTTCTTTCTTTCTTTCTTTCTTTCTTTCTTTCTTTCTTTCTTTCTTTCTTTCTTTGAGATAGGTTATTATTGTGTAGATTAGGCTGACCTTGAACTTACTATGTAGCCAGAGTAGCCTCACAGCAATGCTCCTGCTTCAGCCTCCCAAGTGGTAGGATTACAGATGTGTACCACCACATCCAGTGAGGTTTGTCTTTTTTTCTGACAACTGAAGCATGATAAATAGTGTGAATGCCTGGTGACATTTGTTTAGAAGAACAAAAGTAGCAATGATTAGCATTATAGAGACTTGGCTCTAGACTTTGCTAAAGCAGTCCTGACCCTGTGTGATCCTTGGAAACAATGAAAGGGATGACCATTATGTTTGGGGCCTACAAGCTCAATGGCCTTCCAACTCTGCTGTCTTAATTGAATACAGAATGTTTTAGAAGTTATTTCACCATTATTGTTTGCTGTTACTAGGCAGAAATATCATCCACTGATAACACTGGATTTGATATTTATATGGTCTTCCTAAGCAGATATTACACAGAGAGAGAGAGAAAGAGAGAAAGAGAGAGAGAGAGAGAGAGAACAAAACCAAATATAGGCATGTGTAGCTTAAGACAGAGATATGTCTTAAAAAATATACCACTGGGAATTTCATCATCTGATCTGTAAACATCAATGACTGTACTTTCAAACTCTGAGGTAGCTACAACACTGCCAGGCAATATGATCTTATGGGATCATATGTCATCAGTCATTCACTGAAACATTATACACACTGGTGTCTGAGTGATACAGGGTATATTACACTACCTAACAATCCAATATTAGCTCTTTAGCTTTCATAGTCTAGATACTTCTCTTCCTCGGCAAAGTCACAGCGTGCTTCAAATTAATGAATTATTTTAAATTTAAAAATCTGCCGGGCGTGGTAGCTCACGCCTGTAATCCCAGCACTCGGGAGGCTGAGACAGGTGGATCGTTGTGAGTTCGAGACCAACCTGGGCTACCAAGTGAGCTCAAGGCCAGCCTGAACGGCATAGTGAGACCCTGTCTCAAAAACAGGGCTGGGGATCTAGCTCAGCGGTCTAAGCGCCTGCCCAGCAAGCACAAGGTCATGAGTTCAATCCCTGGTGCCGCAAAAAAAAAAAAAAAAAAAAAAAAAGATCTGTACTTAGTATTAACAAAGTGATTTCATTTTCTGCAGAAATTCTAAAAAACTATGTGGTCTGAAACAACAAATGATTTAGAATATTTCTTAACCTGATGTCAATATTAAGCCTTTAGGATAACTCTCATATGAGAAATCTGATTATTTTGAGCCTTGAATTGTAATTAATTTGGCAATAGAGTATATACTGTGTCTCAAGTCACATTTTTCCTCCTGTTAATTTGACTTAATGGCTGTTAGCAAAAAGAAATGTATTATTTCAGTGGTTCAGACAGCTAAACATTAAACAGTGACACTAGTAGAAAAGTGGTGTGAGCAGTTCTCAAATATCTGTGTGAAAATGCAGTTTCTGATTGATCAGGAGTAGGTGGAATTTCAGATCATGAATTCGTAATTAGTTTCCATACATTGTCAGTCATAGTATTTGCAGATAGCATGTAAATCATAAGGGTAATGACAAGTTGGAATTCTTACTCAGGATACAAGGAATTTTATAATTAAGTAATTCTTTCTTATACATCTTTTCTCATCCTTGTCCTACTATATTGTTTGAAATAAGAAAAAGAAGTGTACTAACTTAACAATTCTATTAACCTGTCAGATGAAACTTTGGCATCTTACTTTGTAATATACTGCATTATGCTCTAAATCTTTGCCTTCTATCTTAAACTGATCTGATACACTTGGCCTGATGCCCAAGTCTTCTGGCAAGTTATTTAAAGATACGAAAGTAAAAGATTTTGAATGATTTAGCTAGGATAGATGCTTTCTCCAGAATCACAGAAATTCAGGTGTATACTGGAGACAGAGCAGATCTGTTCCCCATGGAATATTCTAGACTATTATGAAAGACATTGTTGTTTGTTTCCCTTTCATCCTGTGGTTTGTGGACGTACACAGAGGCTTTTCTGATCTATACAGTCTCTTGGTTCTCATATACTGTTGATTTCCCCTTAGTAACATCACATATTGTGTTGCTTCTAGTAGTGACAACTCTTGAGAAAGCAAAAGACCTTTTTTTACTTTTAAACTTTTTTCCATTTGTGACATGATGACAGCTGCCATGGGAATGGGGAAAGATAGAGCAATTTTTCAGAGTCCATCAAATGAAGGTGCATTCAATGCTGTAACTTAATGAAAGTTGCTTCACAGTGACATGTGTCAAAGTCTTTGGTGATGCAAGTGTGGAAGGATCTTTTCTGAAAGATTTATGCCTCAAGTCTGGATTTGAGTGGAAGGGACATGACCTTGGCTTTGAACTTACAATAGGTTATTCCCTGTAATAAAATCCAGAGTCAGTACGAAGAGGTTTTCAGATCAGGAAGGCAACTGAGCAAACAACAGCACAGAGATTCTGTCTAAGAGGTACAAATATATCATCACTAGCATAATCCTCATAGCTGTGTTTTACTGAAAATCCTCAGTTAATAAGATGGATTTTTTGGGAAGTCACCTGGGTACTTAGAAATCAAATTAATGACTTTCTTTAGGTCTTCATCAAAATGACACTCTTTTATAAACACACACAAAACAAAAAAGAAAAGAAAAAAGAAAAACCACCCTGGTGTACTATTGCCCAGCAAGGTGACTATAGATAATAATGTACTATGAAGTTAAAACTCTCAGAAGGACTTTGAAAGTTGTCACTATAAAGAAATGATAAATGTGTGAAGATAAGAGAAACCATATATGTATGTGGAGATAGATATGCTTAACCTGATTTATGCATTATACAATCTATACATGTATAAAAAAAACATCAAAGGTACTCCATTAATCTGTACAATTTTTAATTTTTATGTATTAATTTAAAATAAATGTAATTTTAAAAAGACAAGGAAAATTGAGAAAAAGGCATTCCAAAACCAGTGTTTCTAAATAGCTTTTTGAGTTGCAATTCTTATACCATTCAATTAACACATTAAGTACACAATTCAATAACTTTAGTATAGTCACAGGGTTGTATAACCATCACCAAAATCAGTTTTGGAATATATTCATCATCATCTAAGGAAACACCATACTTATGAATATCCACTCATTTTCCTCAGTCCTCCTCCAGTCCTAGGCAAACATCCCTTCTGTCTCTCTGGACTTGTATATTATAGATATTTCATGTAAATAGATCATATAATATGTAATTCTAATAACACTCTTATGTATTAGGTATACCACATTTAATTCGTTCATTTTTCATATGATGAACATTCAATAGAATTATTTTAACTTTGAAATAATGCACCTTATAAAAGATCATATAAAAAACTATAATAGAAAAATGCTTCTTATGGAGTAGTTTTACCTATATAAAATAAAAACCTATATCTTCTATTTTTTGATCTCTGAAAAATAAATATATCTTAAAACTTTAGTCTTTCATGTCAACTTTACTAGTGATATTCCCCAAGATTAAAAGTGTAACTACTAGGCAGAGAAATAAAAATGTGTCTTCTTACTAAGAGCAAGATGTGCAACTTTAAAAAGGGATGCTGTTTACGAACTAGTTGGATTAGCCATACAGAGCAAAATATAATACCAGCTCAGCTTTTTGGAAGTTTAAAGTATTTGTATGACAGAATGGGAAATTATATGTAAGCTTTGTCAACCGGTCTGTAAAACTAAAAGATTTCAGATGGAAATCAAGCTTCTATTTTCTCATTTCTAAAAGTATCAATTGATACAATGAAATTTAGAGAACAACTATATTGAGATTAGATCTTTACTGTGTACCATTAACTATGACTAGTCAGATCAGAACACCTATTAGAGAGGAGGCCAGGTCAATGCGCTGGGGATGGTGATGTTATTCATACAGTGTGCACCTTGGAAGGCTGTGCAGATTGCATTTGATTACTACTCCTGAGTATTGATGCTTTGTAAGTATTCTGTGGGGACCACCTTTTCTCTTTCCAGTTGAAAACAGGTTAGAGGACGGATGTAAACACGTTAGTACTACACAAGGAAAAAAGAAAAGATTTCCATTAAAAAATGTCCTTTTGAACTGAATCATAAAAGGTAGTATAAAAATACCAACTGGTTGAAAGTTACTTATATTGTGTGTCAAAAAAGTTTTAGTCAATGCCATTTCTAAATTTTTATGTCCAGGCAGATGACATAGGTTTTTCACTTCGTGAGTTCCAAAATCACACAATCAAATATTTACTTAAATGCAAATTACTGAACCCTATATATTTGCATAATGTTGTGGAATATAAAGCACTAAGATGCAGTAGTTTAAATTTTGCAGTCTTCTTGCTACTACTTTCTTTGATTTTCATCCTGCAGAAGCCAAGTTTTGTCATTTAATATTATTACCAACAAAGATACGATCTAAAACACAATCAGTACAAATACTGGCTAAAACTGTTGAGCATGTATATGCAAATGACTGTGCTGAGTAAGACTGAGGGATCTAGGAAATCGACCTAATATCACTCAGTTTTGTTGTACAAATGCACAAACACATCCATGCACACAGCATTGTGTGAAAATAAGCATAGCACTCTACCCTCACCCAAAGTGCTGTTCCAGATAAAAATCTGCTTTACAAGGGAGGTTTCTTATCACATACACTGTAGTATGTCAGTTAAAATTGAATCAGAGTTAGCCCAAGAGAAAAGACAAAAGGGTATACTATCCAGTGTATGTTTAACAATTTTTAAAATTTATATCATGACTTTAAATCTTTCTCCTTTCCGGAAATTCTGGTTCTCTCCATTGCCCAACACCATGCATTTTTCACCTTCTACACTGCTTTTTCTCCAAATTTTCATTTCTCTATCTATCTATCTATCTATTTTTTTCTTTTTCTTTTTCTTTTCTTTTTTTTTTTTTTTTTTTTTTTTTTTTTTTTTTTTTTTTTTTTTTTTTTTTTTTTTTTTTTTTTTTTGAGACAGGGTCATGCTACTCCCTTTAGGCTGGATTTAAGCTCACTTTGTAGCACAGGCTGGTCTCAAATTGCAAGGATCCTCCTGCCTCAGTCTCCTGAGTACTGAGATTATAGGCATCCACCACCACACTCAGTTTAAATGTATTCTTAATGAGTACCATTTCAACAGTTTTAAGAGTTAAAAAATGTAAATAAAGTTAATTAACATTTCTACAGTATATCAGATGGTTTTACTTAGACCTTATGGCAAATTGAAAGGGTGATTTTTTACCATGCCTACAAATTTCTTGATTGGAAAACAAATATCAAAACAATACCCATTCCTTACAATGGTAACTGTTAAGTATTAAAATTTTCAGGGAAGATTAGGAAATAGTTTTATGGTAGCAGCCACTTTTAAGACACCTTGCTTTATACATAGTTAGCTGCAAGAAAAGAAAACAGGAATACATTAAATTATCAGAAAATTTCATTTAACAAATACACAAAAATTATGGTAAATATTCATTGCATTCTTTAAAGAGTGACTATGGTAGTTACTGTATTATATTTATAACTATATTTATAATTGATGTACCTTTATAGTTTGTATGGATTTTTCTTTTATAATTTTACAGTGCTCAACAGGGTGGTCTCAAAACTTCTTCACTGAAGTAATCTTCTTGCCTCAGCCTCCCAAAAAACTAACACTATGGGTACACACCACCACAGTCATTGTACCTACATATTTTGACAGAAAAAAATTCATTTCTTCCTGGAGTTGTTTTCTTTAATATGTGGCTAAATACCCACCCATAAAGATTGTGGGAAAATGGAAAAGGAGATCTTATTTTATTTAGGAAAACTAAGACTCGTGATTTTACAAGCTCGCTAGAGGTATCAACGAGGAAAGTAAGTGAAATGAGGACCATCTTAATCATTGATTTGTGCCATTACTGCGCAAGTCTTTGGATTTTGGATTAAACTTTAAATTACTAGTGTTGGTGTTCTTTGTGAATTCAGACATGTGACTGACTAACTTTTCTGGACTTTGACTGTTCTCTCAGAAATTGTAAAAAACAGAGTGGGTCATCCTAAGACTTGTTCCAATTCTGACATTCCTGGAGGATGAGGCTGGTTCCAGTTTATTTGAGTGCAGTATGGTTGCTGTGTGAGAAACAAACATCCCAGCCACACACTGTTGATATGAACTTTGAATTCCTCTGGTCAATACAAGTCTCTTGGCACTGGTTTTCAGCTGAGGGTTGTGACCTCAGATGCCTTAGCCCTGTTTGGTCTTTTTATTCTCTGAGTTCTCTGAGTTTTAATTGGTTACATTATCCTCTTTTCTGTTTGCTGTCCTGCACCTTAGAAGTTTCTGTTAAAAGCCACTGTTTTACTTTTGAGGATTAGCATTGAATATGGGGTAAAACTTTGCCATTCTTTTCTCCTTCTATAAAACATGCTTAGAATTTGATAGGAGTGGTTTTAAGTAGCTGTGTGTACATGTCTTTAAAGATTATATTAACTGAGATGAGAAGTGGTGTTGAGGAGATGGGATGTTCTTATCACCTGCTCCATCTTTGCAAATAATGTCAACTCTCAATGCTGTCTTCATCTGTAAAATGCCTCACTATATAATAACAAGAGTTGAGTGTGAGTATTGTGCATGTCTCTTCCTACTTTTCTGTTTGAATATTGCTTTAAATCAGATTACCCACCCATTTCTAAAAGATAATTTTGTCAGTGTGTCTTCTGAAATGTAGTATTCCAAAAGCTGCCTTTCCACCTGAAGGTTCAATAACAAGAGCAACTTTATTGGTATTATTTTTCTCACAGTGGGATACTTTATCCTCCTCTTTAAAATTATCCCTTAATTATTTCTAAAGCTAAGTGTTTCTGATACAACAATTTATTGCTTTTTCTCTGCTCCCAAATCTATCTTTTCTTTTTCCTTCACTTTGGATTACAGTTTTGAATTCTCTTTCATTTGATCATTGGCTTTTTCTGTGCTTTTTTGTAAAACCGTCAAGTTTCTATTCTCCCCCCTTAACTACTGTCTGAGCGAGGCTTTCAGTGAAGTCCAGACCTGTTTGTTCACCTACAGAGTGACTGTACCACACCCCAGTTTATCTGTTGATTGGATGGGCCCTCTCCACCACAGATAGTCCTGTGTTCTGCTCTAGTCCAAAAGTTTGTGAAGAGAAGTCTTGCTTCTTTTTTTTAGATCTCAAAAGGAAACCTATAAGGTGTGGTTGTTTCACATTTTTAAGTCATCTGTTCTGTTTTATGAAAATTAAATTTTGATTATATATTATGGAACATGTCCAAGATAAGATTATCAGCCATGTGACTCTACAATGAGGGTGACTCACTGACCTATGAAGTGAATATAATATATACCAGAGATCAAATTACTCCCATATAAACAATTTAATTTAGTATAGATACTGATAAAATCATTCTACAACATGCATGTAATTCAATCTTAGTGAAACTAAAACTGATTTGACTGAGGTTGTAGTATCATATGGACTTATTTCACCAAATATAATTTTTTCCAAAATATTTTAAAAGGGAAGATAATATGAATCATTTATAGATCTACTTGACAGTGAAGGTTCTGTTAATGTGTGATTTGAGAATATCTTGTCACCTTTTTTTTTTTTTTTTTGTCTTTTAGAGACAGAGTCTCACTGTGCAGTTCAGGTTGGCCTTGAGCTCAATTTGTAACCCAGACTGGTCTTGAACTTACAATGATCTTCCTGCCTCAGCCTCCTGAGTGTGGGATTACAGGCATGAACCACCATGCCCAGCTTTTTGTCATCTCT
>RJWT010012251.1:0-22609 GCA_004365215.1 Cuniculus paca
AAATATTCCTCCAAGACACCAAATATCCCCTGCATTCTGCTCTTCACACATACTCTTTGGCTTGGAATGTTTGTCTTAGTTACTTTTTCTCAGGTTGCTGGGACAAAATACCTGACGCCCAAAGTGAAGGAAGGAGAGGTTTATTTCTTACAGTTTCGGGACTTTCAGTCCATACTCAGCTGGCTCCAAGGCAGGGTGGTGTGGCTGAGGCGCTGCCGTTCATGGCGGCTGCAAAGGGCAAGAGCGAACCACACCAAAGAGAGAAAAACGCGCCCGTTCGGACCTTACATTGTATGTTGGCTCCACCCCTGGGCGGGTGCAGAACTCACACCGCCAATCCCAGTGCTACACAACGAGTCAATCATAAATGCTAGATTCAGCCACTTCCGTGACTACATGAGGATTGGCGGGGACAATCTACATACAAACGTAACAATGTTCTTCCCTCATTCCTGGTCTGACTTAATTCTTATGAATTCTGCAGATTTCACTTTAATACTACATCCTGAGATACCCACCACCCTCGTAAAAATTAATGGCCACTTATGCCTGCTGACAAGACTACACTTTCACTTCTGCAGCACTCATCACAATATGAAATTAATTCTCTATTTTCTGTAATTAATATAAACCATCCTCACTAACATGAAGCTGTGAAGTCGTAGGCTGGTTTATAGGGGTTTGTTTTTGTTTTTGTTTTGAATTTATGCTATATCCCAACATGTACTACAAAATTTGACACATAGTAGGCATTGAATAATGAATGAATAAATCAGTCCACTAACTTCAATGCCCGTATAATTAGTAATCAGGGGGAACTGAATATTCATTTATTTATTCAATATGTAGTAAAACTGAGGAGAATTCGGAGGTCTTACTAATAGCTTCTGAATACATGAAGAGTACTGATGACAGAGTAAACAAATACAAATAAAAGAGCATTTCATATTGTCTTTTGGGATCCAAATCCTGACAATTGTGGGCAATTAGTGCCCACACATTCAACACAGTTGTGCTAGGCATACATCTGAAAGACATGCTCAAAAAAACCACAACCAGTCCTACAGTAACTCTAAGTTCATCACAAATTTCCAACCGGAATAAAAGAAGTCCATTGTTTCAGTAAAAAAGATAATTAAAACTTTGAAAAGTGTTTGTAGGAATAGAATTGATCTATTTTCTTCACGATACAAGAAAGGTCAGCAAAAGAATCCCTCAGAGAAATTGGGAAACAGATTCAGAGTATTTGGGGAAAGGGAAGATGGAGGTAGTCATGGAAAGGAAACTAAACCACAACCATTGTGAAAAGACTCTTGCTCCAAGATGAAGGGAACACGCAGGGTGCCCTGCCAACACACATGAGCTAAGAAAAGCCAGTGCTAAGAGGACACCTACGGTATACTTGCTCCTCATAGAAAGTCCAGAGTTCTTAAAATTGCTACCTGATACAAAGAGCCAAAAGGTCATTCTCGTCATGAAAGAAAGCACCAGATATCAAATTAGGTAGTTTTGGCAAGTAACATTTTCCCATTCTCTATACATTCAGTACACACCACACACACACACACACACACACACACACACACACACACTACTCAATTCTAGAGGAGGTGAAGCAACAAATGAATGAGGAGTAAAAGGTGGAGCAAACAGAGGCAAAAAATGAACAATGTTGCCCTTCTCCAGTGGTGGGCCCTGGGAATCAGGAAGCAGGCCTAGGCAGGTGGACAGAAACTTTGAACTGGACAAGAGATCAAAGTTTTGATTAAGGTTGTACTAAAATTTATAACACCTGATAGGACTGCTTCATTACATGCAAGTATATGTGATTTGCTTAAGGAATCTTCTTGGTTAGGAAGGTTGGTTCAAGGGGAATGGCTGAAGACAGCTTTAGGAAATAAAGAGCTAATTGCTGAGTGTACCTTCTCAAATCCAGTCTGTCCAATAAACCAACTCCATAAAGTAGAAAACAAGTTCAATGAGAAAAGTAAAAATAAAACACAACAGGATTTCCAAGTTGACATAATCAGCTCAAAGCCTTCTCTGCTTAGGAAATTATTTACCAGCCAATGTTCTAGAAACAGTAAGAATAATAGAATCATATTGTGTTTATTGCATATGCAAAATACATTCCTATTTTTCTCTTGCTTGAGCAAAATTATTCATGGAAAAGATAAATTTCTCATCAACTCCCAAGAGAACTGTGCATAATGCAACTTGCATAATTAAATAGTTCTTGTGACTATAGAAGGATGATATCTTATATATGAATATGTTGTTGCATAGAAAGAACTCTTAGGAACAAAATCTCTCACTATCCTGAACACTCTTGGTGATTGGTAGAGAACATTTTACATGAAATGAGTGTAAGACTAAAATGGACAGCTGTAAATTATGACCCATCAGCCAAATTGACCCTCCCACCTGGCTTTCTATACGCCCTAAGCGAAGAATAATTTTCACATGTTTAAATTACCTAGATTTTGTCTTTTTGAGACAGGGTCTCGCTATGCCATTCAGGCTGGCCTTGAGTTCACTTTGTAACCCAGGCTGCTCTCAAACTTGCAACAATCCTCCTGTCTCAGCCTCCCAAGTACTGGGATTACAGGCATGCACCACCAAGCCCAGCTAAAAATCAAATTAAGAGCTGGAGATATAGCCCAGTGGCACAGTGTCTACTTGGCATGCACAAGGTCATGAGTTTAATTCCTGGTACCCCCCCAAAAAAATCAAATTAACTATAGTATTTTGTGAGCCATACATGGTGGAAAGCACTCATAATCACAGCACTTCAGAGGCTGGAGCAAAAAGATCACAAATTCAAAGACAGCCCAGTCTATATAGTGAGCTCAAACCCAGCCTGGGCTACATAGCAAGACCATGTTGTAAAATAGACAAACAGAAGGAAAAAAAGTATTTTATGATAAATTAAAATAGTCCAAGGCGGGAGAGAACAAGAAGCCACCAAGAAGTAAGCCCTCCCTGGGAATCAGCGCCATGCGCAGGCCTCCGAGGAGAGAGACAGATGCCAGCACTTTCCTGCAAGGGGGTTGAGAAACAAAAAGAGCCAACCCCCCACCATAAGCAACCAGCTGATCTGGAGAAACACAGGCTATGATGATGGCTATTGAGATGGAATACAATTTAATGCTTGTAGTGTTTAGTGTTTCACTGACTTTGCAGTTCTAAAACCGGTGGTCTGATCATCTATTCAGAGAAGGGCAATATACAGTGTAGCATTTATGGGGGGGTCTCCTTCTGAGGGTGGTGGCCATTGTTGATTCCCTATTGTCTTGTTTTGAAGTCCTGTATCCTTTTCATTGTTTTGTCTTGTTGGGTTTTGCTTTGTTTGATTTTATTGTATCTGATGGCATGAGCAGCTATTTTAAAGATAACAAGATATATTATGGCAGCCATTTTGGATTTACTATTATCTTATTTTGAAGTCCTTTATTTTATTCATTGTTTTGTTTTTATTGGTTCTATTCTGTTCTGTTTTGTTTGATTTTTATTATGTTTGAAAGTATCTGCACCCATTTTGAAGACAGCAGGAGGAATTATGGTAACCATTGTTGATTTCCTACTGTTTTGAAGTCCTGTATCACTTACACTGGTTTGCTTTGATTGGTTTTATTCTGTTTTGTTTTGCTTGGTTTTATTCTCTTCAAAAGAAAAAGAAAAAAACAAAAATAAAGTAGTCTGAAATCCCAAGTCCAGAATTCATTACTTTCCTTGAAATATAGCTAATGTTTATTCATTTTGCTGCAGGAGCTTTCATGCTACAATGACATAATGAGAAATCGTGACAAAGATTGTGTGACTTGCAAAGATTAAAATATTTCCTATTTCCCTTTTTTAAAAAAAGTTCATTGACCCCTCCCCTAACAGGCTAGTGATATCTGATTTCATGTGATTAATTTGCTATGGGAAAAACTGTAAGGTCACTGATTAACATCATTGGCAATTTGATCCTACTTCATATATAATAACAATAATTGTGTTTATATGTTCATATTTTTGTCTATTGACCCACCATATTTCCTTGTAGAAATGAAATCTCTCAAAACTATACATTTTTTTGGAAGCTCAGCCCCCATTTCCTACCTGCCTTAACTCTTATAAATCCCCCAGGTCTCAGATTAAATACCACATCTTTAGATACTCATCACATTAATCTAAATTGTTTCCATTTTATACCCACTAATATGACCTCAAATTTTCATTTTACAGCACTCAGTAATAGAGTGCTATAAGCCTATCAGAATCTTAGCAATAATATAATTCAAAAGTTGGCAAATTTTTCTATATGGGCCAAGTAGCAAATATTTTAGCTTTGCAGATCGTACTGTATCTACAGCAATAACAGAGTTCTGTCACTGTACGTCAAAAACAACTGTAGACAATATCTTACTGTATGAGAACTGTTGCATTCAAAAAAAACTTTATTTACAAAAATAAGCAGCTGGCTGGCTTTGACCTGGGGAACTATAGTTCATAACATAGTTCATGTCTTCATCTCACACAATACAAAATGGAATTTTAAGAGGGTGTAAGGGCCAGGGACATAGCCTAGCAGCACAAGCGCCTGCCCATACCAAAAAAAAGGGGGGGATGCAATGGTATGAATGCTTATGTCCCTCTAAATTCATATGTTGAAACCCTAACCTCCAAAATGAAGATAGGAGATGAACTCTTTAGGCAGTGACTAGATAATAGGATCAATGCCTTTACAAAAGAGACCCTAGAAAGCCATCCTCCCTTCCACTGTGTGAGGCTACTGTGAGAGGACAGCTATCTACTAGGAAGCAGTCCTTCACCAAATACTGAATCTGCCAACTCCTTGATCCTGAACTTTCCAGACTCCAGAAACGTAAGAAATAAATTTCTGCTGTTTCTGGTCACTCACCTATGATATTTTGTTATAGCAATTGAAATAGACTAGAAAGTGAGAGAGGGAAAGTCACTTGAGAATTTCAATCCAAGTTTCCTGACCCCAGCCTCGATCAGTAGTTTGCTACCCTGTGATACTGTTCTGAGTCTGAGATGGTAAAAAAAGAAATTAATAAGAAATCAATAATTAATTAATAAGGACTTGGAGCCTCTTAATCTTTGGAAATTGGGGAGGGATATGAATTTATCTATTTTCTAAAACAGGCAGGAAGAGGTAAGGACAAATTTTGCTTTTACAAGACAAAAATTACTACTTTTAATCTACAAGTAACACAAACTTTACTCCCTTGAGTTGTTTTATTATGTATAATAATTTATTATATATAAAAATTTTATTTTGTATAAAATAATTTATTATGTATTAAACTGAACTCAGGGGTAAATATTGAAAAAAGTGGAACTTGCCTAACTGTAAGAAATTTTCTTGGTACAAAGACTTTTATAGACAAATTCACTTTAAATATCAGATTGATAAAAATGTGACCAATTTAAATTGTTGAGCACCTACCACAGGCAAAACACTTAAGTTTACCCTTATCTAAAAAAGGCTGTCTTATCTCCAATGGGTAAAATTCAACATTTGTCCCTGAAATCTATTCTGTTTTCATCATGCTTAAGACAACTTTATTTACAAGATGGTTATTGGGTAGACTTGTGCTCCCCAAACATTCCTATGTTGAAATTCCCTCAGTCCATCTAAATGTGACCTTTTGGGAAATAGGGTTATTACAGATTAAAATGAGTTAATATCGGGTCATTATAGTGGGCACTGATGCAACATTTTTCTATTCCTTTCAGAAAGAGGACATATTGACAACGAAGCATGCAATTAGGCAGATCACCACCTGAAGATGAAGGTAGAAAAGTGAGTGACCCTTGTACAAGTCAAAGAATGCCACATTTTGCCAGAAACTCACAAGAAGCTAAGAGATAAGAATGGCATAGATTCTTCTTCAAAAAAGACCATGACAACAACTGCACAACACACATCTCGTCTCCAAATCCCAGAAAATAAAATTCTGTTGGTTACCCCATCCACTTTATGGAACTTTTTACAGCAGTCCTAGAAAGTGACATACAAACGTTTACATATCTGTATCTATTCCCTAGAATATAAGTACTCTAAAACAGATAATTCTTTTTTATTTATTCATTCACTTATTTTTTACAATTTGTTTGTTAAATGCTAAGCTGATTATTGATCATTTCTGTCTCCCAGAGCTTTCCACAGAACTTAACTTAATGAAGATAGTTGATAAATTTTTGATGAACAAACAAATAAAAGTGGACAACAACAAAAGAATGAAGAAAAGAAGTGAAGAACACAAAAAATATAAGCAAATGTTCTCACAGTCCTTTACTTGAAAATGTTCAAAATATTGTTAGGGAGGCAAGCTATAGACATGTGAATCTGCCTTGTCGTGCAAAGAAGTCTGTGATACATGAGCAGACACTGAGAGCCACCTAAACCCAGAAGAAACAAGCATTAGTGATGTGGTTGGATTTGAGGTGAATATTGAAGTTTGTTGCTTGTTTTTAGTGAGTTGGGAGTTTAGCATTAATCAAGTCTGTCCGAAAAGAATCATCACATATGCATCATAATTGCATTCATTTTTCAAAATCATATTCATCATTTTGTAAAATGAAAAATCCTCAAGTAGCACTTATCATCATTATCCAGTCATGTTTAGTACAGGAATTTTTGTAGGTTAGGTTTTCTTAAAATACCGTTATTTTGTTTGTAGTAATAACATGGAAAACAAAGTGGCTGCAGGTGGCCAAGAGGACAGCAAAAATCCTTTTCTGATCTGGGTGTGGTGGTGCACTCCTGTAATCCCAGCACTCGGGAGGCTGAGGCAGGAGGATTGTTGCAGGTTCAAGACCACCCTGGGCTACAATGTGAGCTCAAGGCCAGGCTGAACTGTATAGAGAGACCCTGTCTCTCTCTCACAGACACACACACACACACACACACACACACACACACACACACAATCTTTTCTGAGCCTTAGATACTTGGTGACAGGAGGCAAATTGCCACATAGACATCACATGAAGACCTGAATCCATCAGAGGGAAATTTTTTTTAGAATCTAAGTGTTTTTGCAAGGTTTGAGAAATGCTACAGTGACCGGTTTTGCACCCCAACCTGCACATTCCAATGGACTTAGAAAGCTCACAATCACACTAATTTGCATCAGGTTCCAACCACTGGCCTTACAGCTGTCCTGTTTATCTCTCCTAAAGAATACCAGGCTACATGGATCAACTTCTTGTTACAGAGGCCTAAACTCACTTTTCCTTGGGGGAATGCTGGTTCTGTGTAAATGAACCTGTTCCCTAATTTTCATTTATTCTGCACCCAAAATAAAACTATTTGTGCTTTTATTTTAACCTGATTTGTAACTTTTGTATTTAAGAAAAAAAACAGAATTCCAAACTAGAAGTTACCTTAGATTAGTGAATTTCAAATTTTAAAGTGCCCAAGAATCCTGCAGACAGATTTTAAGCATGCAGATTTCTAGACCCCACCCTATACTTTCTGAATTCTAAGCTTCAAGTAGAGAATTTGTATTTTAAGATATTCTTCTTCATGTAATTCATTCCTAATTAATCTGTGGAGAACATTACCTTAGGTTTTTGTCATGGAAATTGAACTGCTGTCTATTAATGGCTAAGATGTTACAGCTTCATTGAAAAGACACTTACTGGTAAACAGTAAATGTCGGTATCTCAGTATCTCAAAGGCCATTGTTCGTCTTTCTTTTTTTTTTTTTTTAGACAGGGTCTCACTATGCAGTTCAGACTGACCTTGAACTCACTTTGTAGCCCAGGCTAGTCTTGAACTCGCAACAATCCTCCTGCCTCAGCCTCCCAAGTGCTGGGATTACAGACATGCACCACCACACCAGTCTGACTAGGCCATTGTTTTCTTGGTGATTTTTTTCCAAGTATGTATTTTTTTTTCCTAGTGCCTGAACTTCTCCCAAGATTTCAAGCTTTTAGTCTTCAGTTGACAATATGGTAACTGAAGACAGGGCTATATATAAGTTGCTTGCCACTATTTTTCCTTTTCTTATGGAATCCACAGTAGATTAACTTTGTCTTTAAGAATTAGAAAGCTTATACATATGCTAGCAAAGTTTCAGCAAGTTCCAGTGTTTTAATCTGAACACAACTTTATAATCTTGAAAAATCAAACTTTTCCTTAAATATGTATAGTATTATAAATTTAGATAGCCCTCTTTATTTATACCTAGTACTCCAAATTGTTGACAATCAGTACCAATGAACACATGTCAGATAACAACAGAAAGCACAATTTTTAAGAATTTACAATATTTTATTCTGCTCACTAGTGAAAGGGTCCCTGTAAGAATATATTTACAATCATCAGGTTGATAAGCCTTGGGCACTGAATTAAACCATACACTTAGCATATATGTTAAAATATGCAGGTGCAGATACTCATGAACAAAATGCCAACTTCTTTAAAACCCAATTCTTAACCAAATGTGGTGGGGCATGCCTGTAATCCCAGAAATCTGGGAGGTAGAGGCAGAAGTATTGCAAATTTAAGCCCCACCTAGGAAATTTAACAAAATTTAGCAATTTCTCAAAAAAAGAAAAGAAAGAAAGAAAGAAAGAAAGAAAGAAAGAAAGAGCGAGCGAGCTTGAAATGCATTTCAGTGCAAAACCCCTGGCTCAATCACTAATATTGGAAAGAGGAACTTCATGTTTCGATGTGAAAAGATTTTAATTTATAATGATAAAATTGAGATAACGAAGCATTTACTAATGTATGTTGATTACTTTTCTTTCATTGCTGAGACAAAATACCTGATGTCCAAAATGAAGGAAGAAACATTTTATTTAGCTCACAGTTTGTAGAGGTTTCAGTCCATAATCAGTTGTCTCCAAGGCAGGATGGCATGGGAGAGAGCAATCGTTTATGGCAGCAAAAGACAGCAAAAGCAACAAAAGCCAAAAGAGGAGGAGCATAGAGAGAAGACTCTTTCTGTCCTTTATATTGTATGCATGCCACACCCAGCACTCATACCCATAATCCCAGCATTAGACCATGAATTAATCAGAAATTCTAGAAGCCTGCCCCCATGACAGCATGAGGCTTTGGGGGGACATCCAGATACAAACCATAACACTATGTATCAGATACCATGCTAAATGCTTTAAATATCAGTATAAATTTGTTGTCATGACAGCCTGTGATAGAAGGTCCATTATCATCCTCATTTCACAAATGAGAAAACTGAAGATTAACAGCCCAAGGTCGTATAACTATTAAATAACAGGGATAAGGCTTGAATTTGTGATCATCTGTCTCTAGGTTCTGTGCTGTGTTTTCCCCAAATTATTAAGTTCTGGTGAGCCAGAATGAGCAGCAGGCTGAGATCCAAGAGATAAAAAATGTTCTTGTCTCAGCTGTGACACAAAGTAAGTAGGTAGTTTTGACCATGATATTTCCCCTTTAGATTTCCATTTCCTCTCTCATAAAGAGTGGTAATTGGACTAGCAGATGAATAATAAAATTGCTTCCAACACTAATGTACCATGATTTTAAGAGTGGCCACTTTGCACAAAAAGAGGACTAGAAAGACAATGAGAGCCATCTGGATGTGAAAATGATGAATGTCAAAGGCTGCGGGAGGGGTAGCCTCAATTAGTATTCAGTGCCAGGGGCCCCCACACTGCCAGTCTCCTTCAAATTGCCTGCAGCTGCATTGATCTAGCACCCACTAAGACAGCAGAGCCCTTAACAAATTGTCCAAGGTATTTAGTCTCGGGCTTCCCTGGGAATCCATCTAGCGCCATAAAATTAGATGTCTTGTAATTTTGCCAACTTTGCTATTAGAAGTATAACAAAGTTTTTATTTAAACTCAATTATCACTTAATTCCAGATAGAAAGGATACCTTTGCAAATTCTTTCTTGAGTCACTGAATACCAAGGACTTTCACAGTAATCAAAAAATGAAAACCAGTTGGGTAGGGTGAAGAACACCTATAACCCCAACTATGCAAGAGACTGAGGCAGGAGAACTACCAAGTTTCAGGTCAGACTAACCAACTTCGTGAGACACTGTCTCAAAATACAAAATGAAAAAGGTATATGTACATAACGTATTTTTTCAGTTCTTTTTAATTGACACTTATTTGTGGTACCAGTACATGCAGTTTATAGTCACCTTGGGGAGTGGTACATGTACATAATACAGCTTGTTTATTTCTTTAATTGCTTTCCCTTCCTCCTCCCAATTTCATGTATAGCAAACATGTACTAATAAAAAATAATAAAGGACTGGGGAGTTCAGTGGCAGGGTGCTTGCCTACCCTGCATGGGACTCTGGGTTCATTCCCTAGTACCACACACAAAAGGAAGAGAGAGAGATGGGGAGAGAGACAGACACAAAGAGAGACAGGCACAGAGAAAGAGAGACAGAGACAGAGACAGAGAGAGAAAGGAGGAAAGGAGATAGGAAAAAAGAAAGTGGAGGAAAATAAAACAAAGGAAAAAAAAGATAAGAAAAGAAAAATTTCCATAGAAATGGCCATAATGATATGATGATGGGAAATAAGCCACATTATTCTCATGACCTGCTTCCACTTTTATAGTGCTGTTCCTCCAGTACTCAGGCTCCCAATCCATAATTCTTTTCAGGAGATTGCTACTTATATTCTCATTATTACTATTTATTTCATTTAAAGTTTCTACAGAAATCTCATTCTCAATCATTCTACCCTCCTTTGCTTTTTTTCTTTTTTTATTTCATTAAGTTTATTGGTACAATTTACGTATACAAAATGATCACATTCAACATAGAGAATTTGTTTCTATGTATAATATTTCTCTGTTCTTTTTTTTAATCCCCTCCCCTCCCTTCAATCTTATATGAACCTAAATGCTTCCCAAATTATGATGCCCCAAAGGCAGTGTTAGAGATGACAAAGGAGCATTTCATTACAGCATACAAAGTAAGCAGTCCTAGATCTAATACAACCCAGTAAAAATTTCAAAGCCATGTTTACCACTAGGAATTTTCAACGACTGTATTTTGGTCTCAAAATCCTGACATTTCTCATCCTATTTGGCCTTCTATTTCCATGGATCTTTAACCTCTTGGAATACCTGCACAAAAATCATGAGCCCATAATGTTCTTAGGCAGAAAAATAAGCTCTTTCTCTTGCCTTCTCCTTCCAAATCACATCCAGGATGTATTTCCTTATACCTATAAAGAATTCTGTCCCTGGCACACTAATTTACAGAAAATAACCCGTAGTTCTATTGGCTGTTACTCAATCTTTGTACAAATGTGTCACTTGAATTTCAGTCAGGCCCCATATGGCCCAGATTCACAGCAGTGGATTATTGGGGCTGGGGATGGGATAATTTTGATTCTTTTTGAGCTCCAGCAAAATAATATTTGAACTTGTGTTCACTGTGGCCGTTTCCACTGTTTTGGCTCAAACCATTACTGTACTAAGGGCCTTCAAGGTTATGAAACCAGGAAGAACAATGAGCGGATGCAAGTATCAGGAGCCTGTAACTCTGTTACTCCACCTACTCTAACGTATTCTCTGTGCACGCTAGCTGGAACTTCTTCCACTTTATTGATATAGATGCACATTCTGAACATGGCCACAGTGGCATCATGTGCATATCTGGCCACCCTAGCTGTGGGGAGCTTCACTGTGGCTTTCCTGGCCAAAAACGTGCCTGATACACTCAATGAAGCCATGATCCTGACATTCAGCATGCTGATGTTCTCTAGTGTCTGGGTCACCTTCCCCTCTGTCTACCAAAGCACCAAGGAAAATGTATTGGGGCCAGGGAGGTCTTCTCCATCTTGCCCTCCAGTGCAGGATCCTAGGCTGCATCTTTGCACACAAGGGCTACATCATTCTCACAAGACCTGATAAGAAACCTTTACCAGTTTTTAGCGATGAAAGAGGTCATAGGGGAAGTAAGAATTCTGAGATTTTATTTCACAAGTATCTTGCACAATTTTAGGGTTTGGGACAAAAATAAATAAATTTGAATTTGGATATTACAAAGTAATAAACTGCTTTATGCACATATCATTTTCTATCTCCTTTTTATTTTTTATATTTCTAAATCTTTAATACATTTTTTAAATGTTTAGTACACGTTTGTTTAGTACATAGTGATTTCATTCATTGTGGGGAATTGGTACATGTACCAACACATCTCATTTCTTTTTTTCTCTCCTTCCCTTTGACACCCATTTTTTTTTCCTTGTCAGCATTTGCTTTTCAAAAAGAATAATTCTATGAAACTACTTCAAATAACCATTAAACGTCATAGACAGAAATGTTGTCTCAGAGTTACAGCTATACCTAGAAGTCGATTTTGAATTAGTTAATTTTGAAGAATTTTACTTAACAACTAGTAGGCATTGTTAATAATCATAATTTGATAAACTATCTAAATTATACACAAGTATTCTTCTTTCACTTCTGTAGAATTTTATTGACTTGTAAGTTTCTATATTAGCATAATGTCTGTGATACATTTTATAATCTATTTAGAGATTTTCTGAAATGAAAGCATTAGCTAACTTACATTTCAATGTGTTATATATTGTCTGAAATATCTTATTTGATCATCACTGTCCACCTGTTTTGAACTGTTATTTTTCTTTATTTTATTTTTATATATTTCTCTTTTAACTGATACATAGAAAATGTACATGTTAATTAAATAAAAATAAAGAGTAAGGGAAAATTCAATACTTTGCATCTTAAAATTCCTCTTCTTTCACATCTCTCCATCTCCAGTTTGCATATTAACTACTCAAAATTTTTCTCCATATTCTTCATTCTAGATTTTCTGAGGAAAAAAATGCAGCCAATATCCCTGTCTTCTTAGACATGACTCTTCTCAATCCTCTCCCAAATTACTCTTTATAACAAGTACTATGTTTTTATTTACTTGTTACTTAATGAATGTGCTTTTTCATTTGTTGTACTTTTCAGCACTTTATGAAATAATAGATGACCATTTGTAGCTCACTGATTGGTCTGATAAGCAAAATGGGGAAATGGATAGACAATAATGTGAGTAGAGACAAAATTTCCCTCTTCAGGTAGTGAGAAACCAAATGGAGCTACAACCACTTGTTATGATTGTTGCTTCCTTTCTGAAAATTTTGTAATAAATGGAAACAACCAAAACAAATAAATTGCAACAGATTCCTGCAGTGACAATCATCATACCCGAAGTTCTAAGGACTTAAGAGATGATACATCAAAAAGGTTCTTTTCTTGATACAATAAAAGACATGATTGGAAAGAGATTGAATTTCAGAACCATTCCTGGAAAATGACAAGTATGAATTTATTTGAAAGCAACAACTATTAAAGGAAACTAAAAACAACTTTGTACCACAGATACAAAAGAATCTTCTGAACAGTGTACTTGTAGCTCTAGGCAATATTCAGGCAACAGAACAAACAGAACCCAGTGTAAAGAAATCCAACCCAACTGAATGTTGACACCAAAATGCATATGCAAGACCACTCCTAAATCAGTTAAAGTTTTCAGTAGCAAATGACAGAAAAGATTCCTAAGTAACTTAATGAAAATTGAACATTTTTATAAATATATGAAGGAATACATAGAATAAGCAGAAAGGTTTACATGTGACTTTAGTTATAATTAAGATCAAGACCAACCTATTAATATTGCCTGTAAACTATGGATAGCCCAAGACTTTCTTATCCTGAGCAGTTTATTACACCTCTCTCATTTTTGTTCTCCAAGTTGTACTCACAGGGTTCACCTCATTGTTCCTCATCTACTACCGTCCTGGAGCCACATGGCCTTTGTACATGTCCTTCTTTCTTCCTAAATACTCCTCCCCTTTCCACTTTTCATCTATTCATGCTGCAGGCAAAAGATCAAGCTGCAATTCTCAGGTGAGCATGGATGTTGATACATACACTAAAATCTAAATAAGACAACAAAGCAAAAGTAACTCCAACAAGAATAAACATTTACAAGACAAAAATAGTTATCGTATAGCACATGACTAAGGCAAGACTATTGTCTACAGACACCAACTACAAGAGCTAAATATTTAATTTTCTGACAAAAGTTACAATACATGTAACTGTGTTGAGTTTACAGCAGGGCTGAACGTGGTGGAACAGGAGAGTAAATTTTTTTTATTTTAAAGAGAAAAATACAAAAAAGAAAAAACAAAAGAGACAAACAAACAACAAGTACAACAACAAAAAACCCAAAGCAATAACAATATAGGCTTTCAAAACAAGATGATTGGAATTTAACGATGGTTGTTATATTGCATATTGTTATCTTCAAAAGTGTTGCTTAGATAACCACATAGAGACATGCAAAATTGATCATACCACATGAGTATTAGCTATTCTTTTCCATGAACTAACAGAATTAGTAATGTAATCATCTCAGCTATCATATTCATATATATACATATACAAATTTATATCTTTTTCCTTTTCCCTTCCTTCTTTTCTCCTTTCACCTATCCCAGTTGTTTTTTCTCCTTGAGCAGTTTCTAACTGTCTCACAATATCTATTGTAGATTTAGGATCTTATTTACTCTCTCAGTTTCTTACACTGGGAGACAATATGGTATTTATGCACGTGATTCTGATTTATTTTATTTAGGAGTATGGTCTCAAGTCACAACCATTTATCTATAAAAGCGTTAAGCAAATCCTTCTTTATAGATGAGTAATACTCCATGGTATAAAAATACTACATCTTTTTTAACCATTCCATGGTTGATGGGCATTTGAGTTGTTTCCAAGATTCAGCTATTACAAATTGTGCTGCTATAAACATGGGTGCATATATACTGCTGTGGCATGATGTTTTCAACTTTTCTGGAAAAATACCCAGAAGAGGAATAGCTGGATTGAATGGGACCTCCAATACTAATTTTTTGAGGAATCTCCATACTGACTTCCACAGTGGTTGTACCAGTCTACACTCCCATGAACAGTGAAGAAGCACTCCTTTTTCCCCACGGCCCTGTCAACCTTTTTTTTTTTTTTTTTTTTGCACCAGGGATTGAACTCATGACCTCACTCTTGCCAGGCAGGCACTTAGGCCACTGAGCTAGATCCCCAGTCCTTGCCTTTTTGAGACAGGGTCTCACTATGCTAGTCAGGCTGGCCTTGAGCTCACTTTGTAGCCCAGGCTGGTCTCAAACTCACAACGATCCTCCTGTCTCAGCCTCCCGAGTGCTGGGATTACAGGTGTGAGCCACCACGCCCGGCTTGCCAACATTTTTTATTGGTTGATTTCTTGATGACAGTCATTCTTTCTGGAGTGAGATGGATTCTCAATGTTGCTTTAATTTGCATTTCTTGAATGACCAGTGATGTCCAACATTTCTTCATATATTTATTTGCTATTTGTATTTCTTCATCTGAGAAGTGAGTGTTCATCTCAGATGCCCATTATTGGACTGGATCTTTGAATTTAGGGACCCTGATGCTTTTCAATTCTTTATATGTTCTAGATAGAAGTCCTTTGTCTGAGGGACAGTTGGATAAATTTTTTTCCCATTCTGCGGGTTGTCTTTTCATTCTGTTGGTGATTTCTTTCAATGTACAAAAACTTTTTAATAAAATGAGATCCCAGTTCTTGATTCTTTGAAGTACTTCCTGCATGGTTTGTGTTTTGTTCATGAACTCTTTGCGTACCCCAATGTCTTCAAGATTTCTACCTACTTGTCTTCCAGTAGATTCAGGGTTTCTGTTTTAATATTTAGAACTTTGATCCATTTTAACTTTAATTTAGTGCATGGTGATAGACATGGGAATAGTTTTAGTCTTTCACATGAGGAAAACCAATTTTTCCAGCACCATTTATTAAGAAGGCTATCTTTCTTCCAGTGAACATATTTGGCACCTTTGTCTAAGATAAAGTGGCTGAGTGTCTTTGTAGTTGTGTCTGCATCTTCTAAACTGTTCTATTGATCCTCAGATCTGTTCTTTTGCCAGTACAACACTGATTTTTATTACACTAGATTTGTAGTATAATTTCAAGTCAGATTGTAATGCCTTCTGTCTTGCCTTTGTTGCCCAGAATTGCCTTTGCTATTCTAGGTCTCTTCTGTTTCCAGGTGAATTTTAGTCATGTTTTCTCTTGACATGTGAGGTGTGTTAATGGTAGCTTGATCAAGATTTGATTAAATCTGTATAACAGTTTTGGGAGTATGGCCATTTTCACTGTGTTGGTTGTTCCTATCCAAAAGCAAGGCATATCATTCCATTCTATGATATCCTCTTCAATCTTCTTTTTCAGTGTATTATACTTTTCAATGTATAGATCTTTTACATCTTTTGGTAGATTGATTCCTCGGTATTTAATTGTTTTGGATGCTATTGTGAAAGGTGTTATTTCTAAAATTTCTCTCTCAGTGAATTTGATTGTGTACTAGAATGCTATTGATTTTTGAATGTTGACTTGGCATCCAGCTATGCTGCTGAATTTGCTTATTAACTGTACTAGTCTTTTGCTGGAGTTTTTTGGGGTCGTCTATGTAGAGGATCATGTCATCTGCAAATAATGATAGCTTAATTTCTTCCTTCTCTATCCTTGTTCCTTTTATTTCTCTCTCTTGTCTAATTTTTCTGGATAACATTTCCAGAACTATATTGAATAAAAGTGGTGACAGTGGACATCTTTGTTTTGCTCCTGATTTTAGAGTGAAAGTTTTCAGTTTTTTTCCATTTAGTATGATGTTGGCTGTTGGTTTGTTGCAGATGAATTTATCAGATTAAGGTAGAGACCATCTGTTCTGATTTTTATCATGAATGAGTACTGGACTTTATCAAAAGCTTTGTCTGCATCTATTGGGATGACCGTGTGATTTTTGGCTCTGTTGATGTGGTGTATTATTGATTTTTGTATATTGAACCATCCCTGCATTCTTGGGAAGAATCCCTCTTGGTCATGGTGTATAATATTCTTGATGATTTGCTGTATTATGTTTGCTAGTATTTTATTGAGAATTTTTGCGTCAATGTTCTTTAGGGAGATTGGCCTATTCTCCTTTTTGGTTCAGTCATTCTCTGGTTTTGGTATCTGATTTTGGTATTTGCCTCCAGTAACGAGTTAGGAAGAACTGCTTCCCTTTCAATTTCATTAAACAGTTTGAGGAGTATTGGTGTTAAATCTTCTCTCAATTTCTTGTGGAATGCAACTGTGACTACATCAGGACCAGGGCTTTTCTTTGATGGTAAGTTTTTAATTACATTTTCAACTTTAGTAACTGAGATTGGGTTATTCAGAAGTTTTACATCTTCTTGATTTTACTTTGTTAGTTCATAGTTTTCTAGGAACTGTCTATTTCTTCTGCATTTTCAATTCTATGTGAGCACAGATTTTTGAAGTAGGTATTGATGATTTTCTGAATTTCCACAGGATCCGTGGTAATTTTACCCTTTTAATTCCTCAATGTATGAATTTCAGTTTTTTTCTTTCTTTTTTTTGATAAGTTTGGATACAGAGTTATCAATTTTGTTTATTCTTTCAAAGAACCAACTTCTCAATTCATTAATTCTTTGTATTGTTTTCTTGGTCTCAACTGAGTTAATTTCTGCACTGATCTCATTCACAGGCTGCAGGGAGGAGAACAAAAAGTCAGCCCCTTCCTGTGAGTTGGTGCCATGAGCAGGCCATGGGGAGGAAAATGAGACACCAGTCACTTCCTGTGAGTCAGCGCCATGCACAGGTCATGAGGAGGAGAACCAGACACTACCCCTTCCTGTGAGTCAGTGCCATTCATGGGCCATGGGGAGGAGAACAAGAAACCAGCCACTTCCTGTGAGTCAGAGTCTTGCATGGGCCATGGGGAGAAAAAGCAGATGCCATCCCCTTCCTGTGAGTTTGCGCCATGCACAGGTCACAAGGAGGAGAAGCAGATGCCAGCCCCTTCCTGTGATTCAGTGCCATTTGTGGGCCATGGGACTGAGAACCAGACACCAGTCCCTTCCTCTGAGTTGGCACAATTCGTGGGCAAGGGGGAGGAGAACAGGAAGACAGCCACTTCCTGTGCATTGGTACCATGAGTAGATCATGAGGGGAACCAGACACCAGCTCCTTCCTGCACATGGGCTGGGAGAGAAGAAAAGCCAGCCTCCCTCCCATAAGTGACTGGCTGATCCAGAGAAACACAGGCTGAGATGATAGCTATTGAAGTAAAACACAATTTAATGCTTTTAATGATTAGTGTTTCATTGACTTTGCAGGCCTAAACCTGGTACTCTGATTGTCTATTTAGAGGATAACAATATGTAGTATAGCATTTATGGGAGCTCTCCTACTGAAGGTGATAACCATTGTTAATTCCCTACTATCTTGTTTTAAAGTCCTATATCATTTTCATTGTTTTGTTTGGTTTGGTTTTATTCTGTTTTTTTCTGGTTTGACTTTATTATATCTGATGGCATGGGTGGCTATTTCAAAGATAATAAGATATATTATGGTAGCCATTTTGAACTTACTATTACTTTGTTTTGAAGTCCTGTATTGCAGTCATTGTTTTGTTTTTATTGGTTCTATTCTGTTCTGTTTTGTTTGATTTTTGCTATGTCTGATGGTATAGGGGCAGCTATTTTGAAGACAACAAGAGGCATTATGCTAGCCATTGATGATTTCTTATCATCTTGTTTTGAAATCCTGTATCACTTACACTGGTTTGTTTTGATTGGCTTTATTCTGTTTTATTTTGTTTGGTTTTATTTTTAAAATAAAAAGTTGTGCTCTGATCTTTATAATTTCCTCATATTTATAGGCTTTTGACTTGACTCACTTTTCTTTTCCTAGAAGATTTAGGTGTAGCATTACATTGTTTATTTGTGATCACTCTGTTTTCCCAATGTGAGAATTCATTGTTATAATTTCCCTTTTAGAGCTGCTTTCATTGTATCCCACAGGTTTCAATATATTGTGTTTGCAGTTTCATTTAATTGTAGATATTGTTTAATTTCTTCTATAATTTCATCTGTGATCCATTGGTTGTTCAGGAGGGTGTTATTTAATTTCCATGTTTTTGTGATTTCTTTTGCCATTAATTTCCAATTTCACTGCACTATGGTCAGATAATATGCATGGGATAATTTCAATCCCCCAGTATTTACTTAAGCATGTTCTATGAGCTAGTATATGGTCTGTCTTAGAGAATGACCCATGTGCAGCTGAGAAGAATATGTATTCTGATGTCATTAGATGGAACACTCTGTAAACATCTACTGAGTCCATTTGTTCATGTATTTGATTCAGTTAGGTTATTTCCTTGCTGATTTTTTTGTCTAGTTGATCTATCTCTTTGTGACAGTGGAGCATTAAGGTGCCCTGTCACAACTGTGTTATTGCTTATTTGATTTTTCATGTCTACTAACATTTGTCTTATATAGTTAGGTGCTCACATATTTGATGCATATATATTTATAATTGTTATTTCTTTATCTTGAATTTTCCCTCTAATAAGTATGTAGTGAACTTCTATATCTCTTTTGTTCATTTTTGGTTTGAAATTCACAGTGTCTGCAAGCAGGATAACTACCCCTGCTTTTTCCTGTGTTCCTGTTACATGGAGTATTGTTTTTCATCCTTTGACTTTCAATCTATGAATTTCTTTTCAAGTTAAATGCTTTTCTCATATACAGCATATTGTTGGGTCATGTTTCTTGATCCATTCTGCCAGTCTGTTTCTTTTGATTGGCTCATTGAGGTCATTTACGTTGATGGTTGTAATTGATATGTATTTACTTATTTTTATCATGTTATTTTCCTGTTGTTGGTTTCCTGTTTTTCCCTCTGTTTAATTGCTTGCTCAGTCTGGTGGTTCCTTTCTAATATTGTTCTTGAATTCTGGGCAATTTTATCACTCTCTAGAATATCTTTCAGTACTCTTTGTAGGTTGGATTCATGCTCATGAATTTCTTCAGTTGTTCTTTGTCATGGAAGTATCCTATTTCTCCATGAATTTTAAAAGATACTTTTGCAGGGTTCATCAATCTAGGTTGAAAGTTGTTTTCTTGAAGGGCTTGAAATATTTCACTCCAAGCTCTTCTTGATTTGAAGGTTTGTGTTGAGAAGTCAGTCATGATTGTAATGAGTTTTCCTTTGTAGGTGATCTGTTTCTTTTCTCTAGCAGCTTTTAATATTCTGTTTTTGTGCTGAATGTCTGGGATCTTGATTATTATATGTCTGGGTGTAGATTTATTTTTGTTGTGGTTGTTTGGGTTCTATATGCCTCGCTTAACTGTATGTCAGATTCTGTTCTCATGCTTGGGAAGTTTTCTGCTATTAGTTCTGCACATAGTTTTTTAACATCGTTTGTGTTGACTCCTGCTTCGTTAACACTTGTAAGTCTTATTTTTTTTTTATTGCAACACCTTGGAGCTGTTGAATTGTTATTTCATAGTCCATTGCTATTTTTAAGAGATCTTTTCTTTCATGGTCACTAGCCTCTGTCCTCTCTTCAAGGTCTGAAAGTCTCTTCAGCTTCATTCAAGTGATTTTTCCAGTTTTCAGTGGAATTTTTAACTTCCTGAATATGTTTAGATCTGTTTCATGCATTCTAATCCTTTCTATTGTGCACTCAAGATATTCATCATTTTCCTGTGCTCCTCCATTTTTTTTTGTCTATGTCTTCTCTAGCTGTGTTGAGCAATTCCGTCTTTATGGATGCTATTTCTTTTTTTACCTGAGAGATCATTCCTGATCTGGTTTCCTCTATATCTTCATAGATTTCTTTACATCACTGGCTATCTTTTCAGAGATTTCATTTGCATGTCTTCCAATTTCTTCTATTTTTGATTGCCCCTGTACTTTTTTTTTATTTTAAAGAGAATAGAACAAAACAAAACAAAGCAAAACAAAACAAAATACAGTCAAACATAATATAGCATCAAACATTGCTCCTGTACTTGTTCTGGGAGAGTTAGAGGTTTGAGATTGGATTTTGCATTTGTGTCTTGTCACTTTCTCCTGTTGGTTTGAAATTCAGTCTTTTTGATCTCACTAATCTCACCTACACCTGGTGTCTTTGTTACTTTTCACTCATTGTTGAGACAAAATACCTGATGCCTAACATGAAGGAAGGAAAGATTTATGTCTTAAAGTTTTTGGAGTTTTCAGTCCATACTCAGCTGGCTCCAAGGCAGGGTGGCATGGCTGAGGGGGCAGCCATTCATGGTGGTCTGCAAGCAACAAGGGCAAAAAGGGAAAAGGGGGAAAACATGCCTTCTTCCCTCCCTGATACTGTATGCTGGCTCTGCCCCTGGGCAGGAGTAGCATTCACACCACTAATCCCAGCACTAGACAACAAACCAATCATAAACGCTAGATTCAGCTACTTCAATGACTGCATGAGGCTTGGGGGGCCACCTAGATACAAACCGTAACACCTGGTGTGCACCATTGTTCAGGTCCTACTGTGAATCTGGTTTTCTTCGGTCACCAGTTCTAGGTAAAGGTTGATATCACCTGCACAGTTGAAGACCTGCCATGGCCCCAGGAGAGTAATTATATCATATGAGATGAAAGAGCCAGGGGGAGAGGTAAAAAGAAGGATAATTCTTTTCTTCTATAGTATAAGGGTCACAACAAAGTGCTGAAAAGTGAAGAACCGAGACATCATACTAACAACCAATTTCTTATTTACAATTTTGAAGATAAATGCCAAAAGAAATACCTGAAGAAGTTTTTGCCTCTGGAGGATTGGCAATGGACAAAAATAGAAAATAAGGTTGGGAGATAAATCTCTTTAAAATAAATCTTAAGAATTTGCTTCTGAAGCCAGGGTACATCTATATCTTTATTTTAAAATGACAGTATTTAAAAAAAATATGCTAAAAGGAAATTCAACATGAAAGTATGCTGAGGACAGGAAAGAGGCTAATACATGTTGCAGAAATGTGTGCATCTCTTACAGGCAGACCACAAATTTGACCTTCTTTAAAGATGCAGTGTTTTAAAAAAATTTTTTAACCAAAAATCTTATTCTCAAAACATGTAAAAATTTCTATTATTGTGATTATCACTTTGTGTCTTAGAGTATTTTTGTTGTGGTTTGGGTAAGTGTCCTCCCAAGGCCTGTGTATTAAACGGGTGGTACCTAGCTAATGATACCATTAGGAGGTGGTAAAAGCCAGTGAGAGGAAGTTAGGTCATTAGAAGCACATCCTTAATAAGGATTGGGGACCCTGGCCCTTCCCTCTCTTTCTTTGCTTTCAGCTGCCTTGAGGTGAGCATTGTCCCCCACCACATGCTCCTACCAGGATGTACTGCCTCATCACAGCTCCAAAGCAAACAGACTAACATCTCTGCAAATGTGAGCCTCTGTATAAATTGTTTATGTCAGCTGTTTTGTTACAGAGATGAAATGTGGCTAATATAATTCGAATTTAAAACTCTTCACTGACAAGATACTGGTTATTTCCAGAAGTGGTAGTCTGAAGAATGTGCACCTAGAATTTCATTTTCCAAAAAGGCATAAAAATGACTGGCAACATTTTTTTTTCAAGATGAAAAAAATTGTGATGTTTTCTAGTACATGTTTACAGTACATAATGATTACATTCACTGTAGGGAATATATATATATATATATATAT
>RJWT010012252.1:0-22601 GCA_004365215.1 Cuniculus paca
TCCTCTCTGTCTCATACCTCGCATGGGCGTCCTCACTGTGCATCAGAGGTTGCTGCAGAAAGAGCTGAGACCCGGAGGCCAGGTACAAAAAGCTCTCCTGCAGAGAGGGCCCTGGCGCCCTGGCGCATGCTCGGTGGGTGGTGGAGAAGGTGGTCAGTGGCTGGGTCTGCTAAGGACCAGGCTAGACCCCTCTGACTCCCACAGAGGGGATCCCAGGACCTCTGAACGCTGATTATTTCACCCCACACCCACAGCTCTTAAAGGCTCTGCTCAACACCACCTCTCAGCGTTCAAACCCAGGCCTTTGCACTGAGCTACACCCCCAGTCCTTCTTATTCTTTTATTTTTCATGTTGGGGTAGGGTCTCACTGAGTCACCAAATTGTGTCGCTGGGCTTGAGGCTGCGATCCTCCTGCCTCAGTCTATCAGGGTGCTGGGATTACAGGATCAGTGGACACTCCTCCTCCACCATCTCGAGAAGCAGAACCTTGCCTATAGTTTTCATGTATATGAGATGCTCTTCGTATTCCAAGCAGGACACAGATTTCTATTAGTGTAAGCTGCTGAGTTCCAAACAGCCTGCCAAGCTGACATTTGCCAGAGACAAATGGGTTTTAGAGGCACAAATAGGTTAATGGGAAAATGTGAAGACAGCTCTCGGGAGAGCTCAGGGCTCCACTGACGGCAGGGCCGACTGAGCTTTCTGCGTGTAAATGCGTCCGCAGCCCCTGAGGCCACGTCTGCTCCCTGAGAGCTCCTGTACTCTGGCCCATGCTACCATCGCTTTGATGAGTTTAAAAAACAAAACAAAACGATGCATTACCATTAAAAAAAAGGCAAGTGGACAGTGCAGTGTAGTTGTTGTTTTAAGGAAACTAAGGCACACTGACTGCCTTCAGGGATGAAAGCAGCTTCCCTCATGGCCCTGAAGGTGCCCAGGACTTGGGTTTGACCAAGTACAATGCACTGGGGACCTGGGAAAGAGATACCTGTTCAGCGATTTATTGAAAATAATCAGTCTTGGCTCTCTGCTCCTGCGCGCCCCACCGATAGCCCTTCTTCCCGTGCAGCGCCAGCCACTATCTGAGACACGATGGTGAAGGTCGGAGTGAACGGATTTGGCCGTATTGGCTGCCTGGTCACCAGGGCTGCTTTCAACTCCGGCAAAGTGGATGTTGTGGCCATCAATGACCCCTTCATTGACCTCCACTACATGGTCTACACGTTCCAGTACAATTCCACCCACGGCAAGTTCCATGGCACCGTCAAGGCTGAGAACGGGAAGCTTGTCATCAATGGAAAGGCCACCGCCATCTTCCAGGAGCTAGATCCCGCCAACATCAAGTGGGGCGCTGCTGGTGCCGAGTATGCGGTGGAGTCCACTGGTGTCTTCACCACCATGGTGAAGGCTGGGGCTCACTTGAAGGGCGGTGCCAAAAGGGTCATCCTCTCTGCTCCTTCTGCCGATGCCCCCATGTTCGTGATGGGTGTGAATCATAAGTATGACAACTCCCTCAAGGTGGTCAGCAATGCTTCCCGCACCACCAACTGCTTGGCCCCGCTGGCCAAAGTCGTCCATGACCACTTCGGCATTGTGGAGGGACTCATGACCACAGTCCATGCCATCACCACCACCCAGAAGACTGTGGACGGCCCCTCTGGAAAGCTGTGGCGCGATGGCCGCGGTGCTGCCCAGAACATCATCCCTGCGTCCACTGGCACTGCCAAGGCCGTGGGCAAGGCCATCCCAGATCTGAACGGGAAGCTCACAGGCATGGCCTTCCGCGTGCCCACACCTAACGTGTCCGTCGTGGACCTCACCTGCCACCTGGAGAAAGCGGCCAAATAGGATGACATCAAGAAGGTGGTGAAGCAGGCATCCGAGGGTCCCCTCAAAGGCATCCTGGGCTACACCGAGGACCAGGTTGTGACCTGTGACTTCAACAGTGACACCCATTCTTCCACCTTTGACGCCGGGGCTGGCATTGCCCTCAATGACCACTTTGTCAAGCTCATTTCCTGGTATGACAATGAGTTTGGCTACAGCAACCGGGTGGTGGATCTCATGGTCCACATGGCCTCCAAGGAGTAAGCGGCGCCCCACCACAGCCTGGTGAGACCACAGAGGGAGACGAGGCCTCGCTGCGGAAGCCACTGCCCCACTCAGCCCCGACACTGAGAATCTCCCCTCCTCCCAGCTTCCATCCCAGGCCCCCGGAGAAGGGGAGCGGCCTAGGGAGCCCCGGCTTCTTGTGCACCACCAATAATAAAGCCCACTGTACCCCCCCCAAAAATAAAAATAAAAAATCAGTCTTTCTTTTAGACCCTCGGCCCTGCAGGGAGAACTTGGCACCAGTCCCGACACTAAGCTGGGCCTCCGATCCTGCCCGGCCTCTCTTTCCCTTCTTGAGTTGCTATGTGCCCCTTGCATCTGTATGGCATTAAAAATAGTAAGAGCTTTCGGTCTGTAATTCAGGGGAATCTCTCCCTTTCTGGAAACTTCCTCATATGCCAGTTATTTCATAGGCAGCAATTTACACCTGTATTGAAAAATAGACAGGAGCCTCTGCTTATGCTTCTGTCATCGTGCAGGACAGGAAATGCTTGTGACCAAAATAGACACATCCATAAGGTTGTGAAATGGTCCAGTACCCACCTCAACCTCGGATGCCGCAGATGGAGTATTTTTGCATGCACTCAGGCCTGGGTGCAGTATGCGATGTGGTCCACAGATGCCGGAGCTACCGCCTATGGTCAGACTGACTGCTTTTACACCCGTTTAGCACTGAGTGTTTTCCAGGAATCAGGCGCTATGGAGATGCCACTGTGGGGCTACTCATTAAGGTCCAGCAGTTAATGCCTCAAGACACGTGTGAATCTTCCTGGGTAACGGATGGATCTAGGGGCCAGAGAAGATGAATTATCTGTCAGAGCTCGACTGCTATTTATGAGTGGCCTGCGATCTGCTGATCTGCTGGACCTTAAGTACTATTCTGATGTAGCCTTTTCTTTATGGGAAGTTCTTCGAAATTACACCATACTCCTAGACCTGAATTTAGAAAAATGAGATAAAACATCTAAAGGGATTTGACTTCTTTGATGAAATTATTGTACAGATTAATTAGAGGCAATATACACATTTACCTCAAATGAAGACTTTGTAATTACAAACATTAATCTACCAATATCCTCCAGCTGTTTGATTTCAATGAATTTTACACCTGGAGCCATTTGCACTAGAGACAGATTTTCCTCATTCAGTGATAGCTTAAGCTGTGTGCAGCATGATAGTTAGCTTTTCCCACTTGGGACAGAACAAGTGAAAGTCATTTTAATTTATTTAGATTATACATAAAGAATCTTCCAGCAGAGAGTTGTGAGAGCCTGATTTAGGGAAAGACGATCTATTCTGTGGGAGCCGATTTTTTACTATTTAGAGGGTGATGTGAACATGAATTTGCAAAGAAGGTGAGCACTATACAAAGGAAACACAGTATAATCAGAAACGTAAAGATTTTTCTGGGGAACAGAGCTCAGTGTTAGAAGTAGGAAAAATGGAAATTCTAGAACAATGAACAGTAAAGTTGCAGCTTTGAAGTCTGTTAAATGTTAATAGTAGTGGAACTATATTTTTATCTACTGAGTTTATTTTAGTCCTGTTTCTATCTAAAATAGAGTTGGAGAAAAGTTTCAAGAAATGACAATATAAAGTAAGGGTTATAAAAGAGAGAGAAAAAATCCAAACTTTGACAAATGGGGAAAGAACACAGATGCTAACCGACCCCGAGAGTTCAGATGACTCTTGTGATAGAATTGAAATATGAGCTTCCAGGCAGCTGCTTAAAAAAACAAGGACCATGATTTAGGTCAGTCTTGGGCACACTCTCCCTTGTCGTCAGAACGGCTTGCATTTCTCGAGCCGCATCCACACCGCCATCACCAGAAATCCTAGTTCCCACCAGAGTTCGCCCTGGGGGGGGCACACTCAGCGGGCTGTGGCAAATGTGTGAGGACACGAATCCACACTGCAGTAGCACCCAGGGGTGCCTCCCTGCCTGGAACGCCTTTGTCCTCTACCACTTCATTCCTCCCGCTAACCCTGGCACCTTTCAATTTCTTTCTCCCTCTCTTCCTTCCTTCCTTCCTCTTTCTTTTTTTCTTTTCTTTTCTTTTCTTCTTTTCTTTCTTCCTTTCTTTCTTTTTCTCCTGTCTCTCTTTTTCTTTCTTTCCTTTTTTCTTTCTTTCTCTTCCTTCATTATTTCCTTCCCTTCTCCTCCCTTCCTGTCCTCCCCTTCCTTCCTTTCTTCCTTTCTTGTCTGTCTTTTATACCTTTTTGTTGTTGTTGTTTTTGAAACAGTGCCTCACTCAGGCTGACCTTAAACTGACTGTATATCCCAGGCTGGCCTCCAACTCACAGTGATCCTCCTGCCTCAGCCTCCACAGTGCTGGGATTACTTGCATGCACCACTATACCCTACATTCTGATCTTTCTTACTCTTTCCATAGTTTTGTTGCATTCACTTGAGAAGACATAATCTTTTCTCAGAAAAGACAAAATGTATTCTTGGCCTTAAATTCTATAGGAAACTATCATATGGAATTAAGGTAGGCACATCAGACAACATCCACAGTACTCGCTCGGAAAGTGTAGCTACAGATCTTATTTCATTCTTTCTCACGACAAACTCAGGTTAAACTTGGTAAGAGAAGAGTTCTCTCTGGCAACTAAGTTTCAAGAGAGTAATTTGATCAAAGATTAGTATTTAGGAAATCAGGAAACTGATAGCTAATGCACCTCCTACCTAGACTGGCTTCCGTATGTAGTGTTTATTTGAACAAGGTTTTTACACACACTAACATTTGCCCGAAGGTGTGCTCCTCTTGTGCTAGAGAACTGATTCATGTTCCAGACCAGCAGGTAGATTGACAATGGATTGAGAAAGGTGGAAAACTTACCTAGTACTTCCTCCATGTGGCGGTGGGATGCAAGGGTATTTCAGGAAACTTTGAGTTAGAGCAAAGCCATTGATAAAAGCTTGGTTGAGATTAGAGATTCCCAGCACAGCACTCTAGAACCAGTTTATATAAGTGTTTGCCGATGCCCGCCTTGGATCACACATAAAAAGTCTGAAGAGAGAAGAATTTAATTCCCAGCAGCGACACTTCTGCTCGAGGAAGTGATCAGCATTTGTTGAGTGCTCACTACCTGTGCCTCAGCTTACCTAATGCAATTGGGTGCTGCCTGTGTTATGAATTCCCAAGTAAATCTATTGATTTGCTATACAGTGAGAATCACTGACTGAATGAATTTTGAAGGATGATTTTCAAATATAATTTTTAGTGATGTCAGAATTAAAGCTTAAAGGGCTGGGGATTTAGCTCAGTGGCTAAGTGCCTGCCTGGCAAGTGTGATGTCATGAGTTCAACCCCTGGTGCCTCAGAAAAAAAAAAAAGAATTAATGCTCAGCCTTCTTTGTGGCAGTAATGAAATAAGTTCACTGGATTCTTGAGACCAAAGACAATGCCATGTATTCAATTAAAACTTCTCGTTTTCCTCCTTGGCCTTCTGGGAAAATACTTTTTCCGGTGTCCTTGCAGTTAACTTGGGGGCATGTGACTAGGGTGTGACCAGTAGCACACACCTGGCCAGGTCCTTTCTGTCCCTTGACCTGTGGCTGCAGGAGACTCCAGGAAGGGAGGTCCCATCCAGAGTAGCCCTGTGGCACCTGCCTCAGGCTTTGCACAGCATCTTTGTGCCTTGCTCTGGGACATCAGAGATTTCCGGTCAACGTGAAAGAATCTTCCCGGTTTCATAAATAAACACCCAAACCAAAATTTCTGTACTAGTTGTAGATCAATTACATAATTTCAAAAAGGCTGAAGGGTGGGAGACAAAAATAAAATATGAACTATTTTGTTACTCTTGAAAGTGCTTTCTGGTTTGTGGTTTTGCCATTCCTACTTCAGCGCTCCCAGTAATTCCGGAGCAGAAGCAACGCCTGTCAAACGAAGTCTTCCATTTTGTTTTGCAAAAGAATTTGAAAATGGATAAGAAACACCCGCAGCAGGAATTGTGCCAACAGTTTTGGATTCTTGTGTGTATTGCATTAGAGCAAGAGACTGTCATCTTCAGTTCGTAAGGAGAAAACTGGCCTCACATCTTGAGGATCAATCTTTTAAGTAGGTAATGTTACAATGATACTTTAATTTTTCACATAGATATGTGTCCACAAATATTTAAAGTACCAATTTGTATAAATAAGCAGCTTACTGAATGTTCTTATTTTTTTCCAATACTTTTTTTGTTTTTCAAGGTGGCTTTCACTGTTGTCAGAGGTAGCCTTGGACTCTTGGACTCAAGCGATCGATCCTCCTCTCTCAGCCTCTGAGCAGCTGAGATTACTGGCACACAACATTGCGGACAGCTCCCACTGACTCCAAATGACTATTTTGCTTTAGCTACATGATCATATCACCACCTACAAATAATGAGAACTTGGCCCCTTGCTTTCAATAAAATTATATTTGTCCATATCTAATTGTAGCAGATAGTATTTCTAGAATATCCTAAATAAAAATAGTGACATAAGCACCTTCATCCCACTTCTAAAATTAACAAGAATTTTCCCAGTAATTCATCATTATATAATACTCCGGTTTTTAGCTTTGAGATAAAATCTATCATGAGTTAGTTTTTTAAAAACTCAGGTCTCAGTGGCCCTGGCTGCTGTTGGTGTTGTGCCCTCGGGGGTGTCTTAGGTGCAGGTGAACCCTCACAGCGTATTTGCACCCATTTACTGCAAGGGGCATGGGTGGCCAGTAGTGTCCACGGCTCTTCCTCGGTGAGCCTCTCGCAGTAGTGCGGCTGAGGAGTGAGACGCACAGCGCTGGACACAGGTGTGAGGCCGCCGGTCACGAGAGCACAGCCGGGGCAGCCACGCCCTGGCCTCCTTCTTACCCCTGGCTTCCGGGACAACAGACTTCCGGTCGGTTTCCATCACAAAACTCGTATCTCTTGCTTCTCGGCTCATGTCCTGGCCTCCTCCTTGCTCAGGTCTAAATCGTGGAGACCCCCTGCTCCACAGAGTCCTCTTAGTTACACTTCTTCCTTCCAGCCTCTTCAGTCCACACCTACACTCATGCATCGTCCCCAGCCCCAGCGACGTAAAGGCTATTTGTGATAAAGTTGTATCTCCAGCCCCAAACTCCTCCGACGCATCCCGGACCTGCCAATGTGACCTGTGCGTCTGAACACCCGCAGGCACCTTGCGAACCTGTGTGGGCGGAGCGAGCTCCCCGCTCTCCAATTCCGCTCGCCCTTTCCGCGGGGACAGAGAGGAGCTGGGCACGGCGCCGGGCTACGGCTGGGCACATCCATTAGTCCTTTCAGGTCAGGTGAGTGGCAGAGCTTGGAGCTGTTTCCTGGCCCAGAAACAGCCTCTCCACGCTTTCCTCCAGGCTGAATTGCTGCGACAGTCACTCAGCGTGAGCACAACGGCTGCGTGACACAGAGCTGCCCACCGCGCTAACCCGCTCCCCTGAACCACGTGATGAGAACACAGTTCTCATCTCGTTAAAGCTCCAGAAGGGACATCTCAACAGGAACGCGCCTTTTCCGATACCCAGGCTGGAGCCGGAGACAGGAGGACAGAGCAAGACATCTGTTTCCCTCTGCTGGGGAAGGGACCTCATCGAGGGGGGACACAGCCCGACCATAGTGACACAGTGTGTCTAAGTGCTGCGTGCTGAGCGGAAAGCGGGGACTCGCTGTTTCATAGTTGTTACCTGCAGCGGCTTGGAAAGCACAGTGCATACCCATTTCCAGGGAATCAGGCTGTGAAAAGGGCCAGTGTCAGTATTTCGCTGCAGCCTGCCTTTAGTGAGGTGTCACAAGAAAGAGGCCATTCAGGCAGAGCTGTTCACTTCCTTGGCAGAAATGGAAGACGATGAGGATCTTCAAAATCTGGGGCTTGCCAAAATTGAGAAAGACAGATTCCTTCATGTCCCACACATTAATAAAAATCTGGGACTTGAGCCTCATGTCAAGGGTCACAGAAAGGGCGCTGTCCTCCCGAAGGAGGTGGGGTCCCAGGGCATCTCACAGTGGCCTCCTCTAAGATGAGAGAGTGAGGGGCGGCACAAGGACGCAGAGAAATAAAGCCGAGGAGCCAGGACTGGAACGGACTCCGGCTGTGATTTTCTGCATAAGGAACTGACGGGAAGCAATCAGAACAGAAGCCTGTTGAGCTTTAAGGAGGTTTTAAGGAAATTTGGTCACAGAAACCTTGAGCCTGACCAGAAAATGCCTGTCTCTTCCTTGAAGCAATGCCCAGGCCTTTCTGTTTAGGCAAGAGAAAGCTCTGAGTAGTGGAGCCCCAAAGGGGGCACATGCTGCACTCCAACAGGCACTGCTGCGGGGAAGGTTACAAAGTGACTGCACTAGAGAAGCAGGGTGACTCAGTCCCTGAGACACACACAACAGCGGACACCCACGACGTGAAGGAAGAGGGACTTACTTGGGCTCCAGTTTTTAATCCACACTTGGCTGCCTCCAAGGCAGGAAGGGCAAGGCGGAAGGGTCTGGCGGAGGAGAGCTGCTCACGTCATGGCGGCCAGGAAGCCAAGGGGAGAGGGAGCATCCAGGAGGGAGATGCGCCCTTCCAGGTCAGGCCCCGGTGAGCCGCCCCCTCCCCACCAGGCCACACCTCCTGACAGTGCGCCGGCAGTCAACCCCCACGGCCTCCCTCAATCCCTCACCCTCAACTGCATGAGTCTTTGCGGGGACATCTGCGTATAAATCCTGACCCAGGGTGACCCTGCCGTCTGTCCAAGCACTTCCTCCAGTCAGAGCAGGGTCTTCCAGAATTCTTGCTCACCTGGGAGTCAAAACTTGCCGTGGACCAGCAGCTGTGAGTACCCTTCTCCTAAAGGGATTTTCTAAAGCATCATCCTGTGTCCTTGTCACCACCCTGCATGTGGGGTGGGGGGCAATAGCTCCATGATCTGTGCCCCTGACACCAACTGTGAGACGCTGTTTCACATTTGACAGAGAAAACACATCTTGCTCTGCCCTCTGCCTGGACTGCAGCCCGTTCCCACCTCATTAGACCCTGGCTCAAATGCCACCTGCCCAGAGGTGACCAAACCACGCCATGGCACATCACAGCCTCGTCGTGTTTCTGTTGCCTTAACCTTGCTTTGTCCTCTCTCTACATCTCTCTCTCTGCATAGCACTGCCTTGCTCCTTGCTAGAACAGACGCTCTCAGGGCAGAACTTAATCTCCTTCCTGGCCTGTCCCAGTGCTTAGACCTGGTGAATACACTGCAGGCTCCTGATGAATATTTACTGGGGAAAAACCCAATTATGAGCATCTAACTTCCAAATGTTTGCAGTTCGGTTTGCTTGATTCTATTTTGCTGTTTATTTGTACCAGCCCTATAACCAATGACAGAGTTATTTGTGCGCAAGAAAAGTGGGGTTACTATTTATGCGGTGGCATCCCATGGTGGGCCCCTCACCGAAATTTTGTCATGCTGGATGAGTGGTTATCGCTCAAAGCAAGACACTTGATCTCGTTTTGCTCGTTTAAGGCTGAGATTGTGGGGCTGAGGACGGAGCTCAGGCTGGAGTGCTCGCTTTGCACAGGTGAGGCCCTGCATTTGGCCCTAGGTTTGGTCTCCCGCACTCGGAGAAAGGCCACCTCCTCCTTTGAATGATCACTGGTGCTCGTAACTGCAGTACGACATCCAGCTAGACCCTGGGAGTCCTACAGTCTCCTTATTCCATGACTCAACAAAAGCTGACATAATCAGGTCCCACTTAAGGCAGAAGCTAACGTTCACCAGACAGAATTCAAATTAATCCAATCCGATCTATTTAATGCTCACTGCCTTTAGGCCTTGTGCCAGACAGCGTGGGCACAGGACTGTGGTGACAACACTGGCGCCGCCATGCCCTCCTGCTAGACGCTGAGAGGCAGTCGCGGCACAGGCTGCCAGCAGCACCTCCTGGGCGCCAGGTGATGCTATGGAAGTACAGCCCGCAGTGCTGGCACATGTCTGGAATCCCAGCACTCCGGAGGCTGAGGCAGGAGGATTGCTGTGAGTTCGAGGCCAGCCAGGGCTACAAAGTGAGCTCAAGGCCAGCCTGAGCTGCATAGTGAAATCCTGTCTCAAATGACACGAAAACCCAAAAACAAACAAACAAGGAGTACAGCCGGCAAAGGACGGCCAGTGCAGGGTCAGAGGCGCCCTCCTGGGTGGGTGGTGGACACCGGCCTAGTGGAGAAGATGATGAATGGGGTGTTTCCAGGCGAGGGAAGCAGACTGGGGAAGAAACACGGAACCGGCCTCGCACCTCTGTTTCGGGGCTCACCGCATCCGCAAACCTCACCCTTCCTTGCCTGCAGTCGAGCTCCTTAACCTGAGGCTTGCACCGCCCCCAGCCATCGGGCCCAGGGCCCCCACACAGAACCAGTAAACAAGGAAAACAGCTGAGGTAGCCAGCGGGCGCTGGAACCGGGCCTACATTACTCTCACAAAAATTTGATTTTCTGCAGAAAAAATATTTTGACTTCTACATTTTTGGACTTCATTAGAAGGATCTGAAATGGATGACACCAAGCTGTTTGCCTAAAATAACGTCCCCAGCCCGAACTGGCATGGATGTTTCTCGAGATTAAAATAGAAACGCGTTCAGCCAACAGAAAACAAGCTGGAAATCAAAGAGTCGCTGAAGCCGGAACAATTCTTCCTTTTCTCGCCGAGAATTCCTGTTTCTACACATACGGAGAGATCGCCGTAGGGAGGCCACTCTGCCACAGAACTTTCCATTAACAATTTGAATTTGCAAAATCTCAAAAATAAAAGACGCGGAAAGCTGCGTGAAGCAGCAAAGTCCAACAATAACAGCTTATGAGCACTTACTACGCGCGGGCACTGTTCGGGCGCCTCGCCGAGTCTGCACCCGAACGCGGAGCACACGCACACGCGGGGGACAAGCAGGTCGCCGGGGTGCGGGGTGCGGTGGGAGAAGGGCTCAGCCGCGCGAGGGCTCCCGGCGAGGGAGCGAGGGCTGCACCCCGCACCTCGGGACAGGCGCGGCGGCCCCAGGCAGGGCGGCCAGGGTCTGACGGAGAGGCCGGTCCCCGCCCCTGTCACTTGGCCACGGAGCGGGGCCGCTGCAGTGCTTTCCAAGGACCCCAAAGACCAGGCGCCGCCCCCCCCGGCGCGCACAGCGACCCTCGGCGCCCGGCCCGGAGCTGGCGGCGCGGGAAATCGGGCGCGCAGCGCGGCTGGCGGGAGGAGCGGCGTCCCGGTCCCCGTCCCGGTCCCCGTCCCGCCGCGCGGGCGCCCCGCCCGCCCAGGTGCCCGAGCCCCGCCCCTGCCCGCCTCCCCGGGCGGCACCGCCCCTGGCGCGGGCGCCGCGCAGCCGAGCCGAGCCGAGCCGAGCGGAGCGGAGAGGAGCGAGAACGCAGAGCGGCCCCGCGGAGCCGCCCGCACCATGCAGCCGCTGCCCCCGGTGCCCGCGCCCGTGCCCGCGCTCGCGCTCGCGCTCGCCGCCGCGCTGTCCCTGCGGGCGGCCGCCGACTTCGACGGGAGGTGAGCGGGACGCCGGGCCGGGCTGGGCTGGGGACCCCGGCCCGGAGGGGGCGCTCGCCGGGACCTGGGCGGCTGTCGCGGCGACCCCTGCAGGTGGCGCGGGGAGGGCGCGGGCTCCGGAGCGGCGCGCGTGTGCGAGTGGTGGCCCGCGCGTGACCGGTCCCGCCGCGCCCGGCCCCTTCCCCAGCGCCCGCGCCCCGACGGCCGCCCCGCACCCGCTGCCCACCGGCTCCCCGCGTCCGCCCGGCGAGGGCGGGGAAGTGGGCGCGGGGTGGAGACAGGTGGAGCGAGCAGTGGGGAGTCGGAGGGAAGGGTGGCGGCCGGAGGCCAGGCCTCGGCATTGAACTGAATTGAGTGTTTGTTGTTTTTGTTTTTGTTTTTGTTTTTGTGAGACAGGGTCACACTATGCAGTTCAGACTGGTCTTGAGCTCACTTTGTGGCCCAGGCTGGTCTCGAACTCGCAACGGTCCTCCTGCCTTGGCCTCCCGAGTGCTGGGATGACTGGCGTGCGCTCCCACGCCTGGCTCTGAATGGAGTTTTTAGAAGCAGTTTGTCGCTCAGCTTGGCTGTGTTTTGCGTTTCTTCCACACACATTTACAACAAGATAGGCTTGTGATTTTACTGTAGCTTTAGAAAGATGATTACAGCCAATTAAAATGGTGCCTTCCTTAGAGGAAAAAGGCGTTTAGGTGTGACTCGCGGGGAACCAGTTTAGCAGCCGGCGGGTCCCGGCGGCCTGTGTACCCTGAGCTTGCTGCTTTCCTTAGGCATCATTGACCCGAAGGAGGAAAGTCAGTCACGTCAGTGTGAATTCTTGGTGCGGGCACGCTTCAGCCCGGTGCAGAGGTCTGCTACACTTTAAGCTCTTCAGTTTTATTTAGATTTCTTTTTCTAGTGCTTACTTTCTCCCTTTCTTCCTTTTCCTTTTCCCTTTCCTTTTTTTTTCTTTTTTGCCATGTTTTCTCCAGCTCCGTTTCTTCTGGTTCTAAGGAGCCCCCTCTCTTTGTATGCCTTCCCACCTGTCTTTTCTAGGAGGCAAGCATTCCTTCTGCTTTGACATGCCTTTTATTATTGAATACTTTTCAGTTTATGATGGATCAGTCAAAACTGGTTTTTCGCCACCCCAGTAACAGGTGTGAGTTTCTGAGGAATCTGTTTCATGTCGAGCCGGCAAACCGCCCCATGAATGGTGGGCTTGGGGATGCATGGTTTTAGCTGGTGCAATTTCCAGTTAGGAAAGGCTCTGGTTTTTGTCCCTACCCCTGTGTGCTGGGAGTGTGTTTGTTTATATGTGTGCATGTGTGTGCGCGCGTACAGCGTACACCCTAGGTGTCTGAGATTTGAGATTAGATCACAGCAGAACTATTTCAGCGAGTGTCTTTAGCCTTAGATTTCTGTAAGCATGAAGGAGTTGTTGGAGATTGTTGGGTGTGGTTTGATGTCTTCTAAAACTGTTTCCCACCCCCAGCATCTTTGTTTATTTATGTTGTTGTTTGTGTGTGTGGTAGGTGGCCCAGGCAGCTCGTGTCCTCGATTGGCCTCTGTCACTATGGTGGGAGGATTGACTGCTGCTGGGGCTGGGCTCGCCGCTCCTGGGGACAGTGTCAACGTGAGTATCAGCCCGGGGACCCGGTTCCTGGGAGGGGGCTTCTACCTGCTGTGCACACATCAGCCTTCATTGTCACCGAGGAGGGCTTGGTGTGCAGATCTGTCTGAGGCGGGTGCTCAAAGCCCCTGGCTCACCTGAGCTGCCCGTGTTTAAATGCCAGCTCCGTCCCGTGCTGGGAGCCCCGGGGTCATTTCCCAGGACTCCAGCTCCTGTGTTTCCATCCTGCTCACCTCTTTCTCTGCTCCAGGCCCTGAGATGGAGTGCGATAAGGAGTCTAGACGCTATTTACATGAAATAAACTTGGAACCTTAGCCTACTCCTGAAATCCCCACCTTAGCTGTTGTGTAAAGTGGCCCATTTATAAATTTGTTTTAAAGAGAGGACGTATTGACAGTGTTCTTGATGGCCGCCCGGTACAGTCGGAGGAGAGCTTTGGAAAACATCATCTGTAAGTTTTACAAGCAGTCAAACTCATTGAATAAGGACTGAACCAGAATAGTAGTTTCTGTTTTTTCACATTCACAATGGACATTATAGTGGTAAAACAGCAGAGCTGTATCACAAGCATTTGGGAGATTTAGCAAATCTGTTTCCAAATTTTACCTGGATCTCAAAAGTTTATCCTAGTCCCCACCTCCACCCCATGGACAGCAAATGATCAAATAAATATCCAGCGCATCTTTAGAGAGTTGGGGGCACAGGCGGAGAGATTTAGGGGCCCTGGGAATCTCTTCATTCCTGAGAAGGAAGCAGCTCAGAGGACCAGGTGGGGGAGCTGAGGCTGAGCTGGCAGAGGTGGCTGGTGGGTAAACTGAGGCTGGGAAAGTTAAGCTGCCTTCAGCTACCTTGAGTTTTGAGGCTCAGCCTCGCCTTTTGTGAAGGTGTCAGTGACAGCCTCGGGATGGCTCTGGTTGCACTCACAGGCTGGTGCCTGGCAGGTGGGGATGGGACGGAGACGGGGACTCATGCTAGTCTACCTGCTATGCACAGGCCACGAGCTGGGCCCTCTGTCCTGCCCAGCTACTGCGCCTTTGTTGGAGACAGGGTCACTGTGGTTTCCAGTAGTGAGAGAATGAGGCGGAGATGCTGCATCCCTGCTGCCTGGTCTGTTCAGTGTTTTAGAGGAGGATGATAAAAAAGGAGAGCAATACCTGGTGGGAATTAGTCTTCTGCCGACTAGATCAGAGTGTCGGGAGTGTTTGCACAGCCGGAGGCCAACAGGTGTGGAATGTGAGGAACCACCAGCCGGCATAAGGACTAAGAGCATCCTTGCCTTGGCCCAGTCCGCACACACACCCTCCCACGTGAAGAGCGGGCGTCTCCGCAGGAATGGAGAGAGCGTCCTCCGCCTCTGCTGCCATAATCAAATGTTGAAGTGCTCTAGGGTCCTGCAGGCGCCTGGCCGCACCCAGGACTGGGCTGCATTGGCAAAAAGCCCCGAGCAGCAGCAGGAGTACCTTCCCTTCTAACCACAGAGGTTGGGGTGCAGAGGCTCCCTGCCAGATGCACGGAGAGGAGTCCGAGGGAACACCCCTGGGGCCTGGGAGGGAGGCTGCTTGACTGTGATATCCCCCTGGCAGCACCTGTAGGAGCTGCTCCGGTTTTCTGTACCACACAGTGAACACTTCCTCGGCAATTCTGAATTTAAATTTATGCAGAGAAAATTACAAAGACAGGACAGAGTTTTATCATTCAAGAGATTTCCTAGTGTTTCACTTTCCGCATAGCTTCCCTCACAGTCACAGGACACTTTTAGTGTGTTTATACTTTCATTTTGTTTCTAAAAGAAGGCAAAATGGTCAAATACAGTGTCTGCTTGTGTTCATCTCTTCCCTCTTGTTATGCTGTGGTGGCCTGAGAAAACTCCTGCATGGCATGAGCTAATTATCGAAATGGCCATGTTATAAAATGATTTGGCACCAATCACAGTTCTTGGCACCGAATCAGTACTGTATTGGGTTTGGTAAAGTGAAAGAAATGGAAGAGAATGGTGCTACCGACACAGCGTTGGAGGAGAGATATCTGTGTTATCAGACTTGGTTCTTGAGCCATGAGAGTTTTTGCACTGATACTGCCAAAATTAACAATAGTTCCATAGTTCTTTGTGTTTCAATAAAATAAGGCTCCTGTGAGTTAAGCAAGGGCCAATTGATTCTTTACCATGAACACTGACGATGGCAAGGTTGTAAACATGACTTCAGAGACAGATGGGTTCACGCGCGTGCCTTATTTTTCCAGAATCTTAGCTGGTCCAAATGTCTCCAGTCTGTTCAGAGTTCTGCCTGTCTTTGTTTTGAGATAAACAGGTAGAGGAATGTGGGGGTCAGAGGTCAGCCCAAAGGGGTAGAACAGCACTAAAAGAGCATGTGGGATGAATGGAATATCCCCAGACATTCCTGATTGTTTTCCAGAGAGGTTTTATGAAACGAATAAGCCTCTCAGGAAATATATTCTAGCAGAGTGCCCTGCTATTGTGCAGCAATTAAATGTAGTAATGGATTAGCTACACAGATGCCCAGCAGCAGCCAGTAAATTCCGTGTGTAGCAGAGTTCTGGCTTCCCCGCCCCGAGCAGCGGGCACCCTCCCTTATCAAGGAGAGCCCGTGCTCTCCTCTGCTGAGTGACTCATGCTGGAATTTTCCTTCTAAACAGCTCAGCAAAGCGCAGGGATCCGGCGCCCCAGGTGCAGCACCTGCTGCCAGTGTCTTTCAGAAGGGGCCCGTGCTTGGGTAACTCCGTTATGTTAGCTGTTGGATCTGACGACGCCCTGGTCCAGGGACCCTTGGGTGATTTACCTGATGTGGCGGAGCATTTGTGCGCTGCGTGTTCTCCGCCGCGGAGAACCGAGTGCCACGTCCACGGTGCGCCTGCCTCCTCCTTGTGTACCTGGGTGGGGAGCCGGGCTGCCGCGCGCCTCTCTGCTCCTGTGTCTAACCACAAAGCCACATTCAGTGGGGGACAGATTCCAGGTGCCCGCAAGGGCACAGCATCCAGCCCCGCGTCCTGCCTGCCTGGCCCAGTGCGCGCCCTGGCCTTTCTGCCGCACTCGCTCGGAACGAAGGGCCCGGTCCAGAATAGGTGCGTGGCATCGGCCCAGGTCCTTGCGGTCACAGCCTCGCCTTCTTTCTCTCCTTTCATTATTTGTTCTGTGACCTTGACTCATAAATTGATCTCTTGGATATAGAAGATCCAAAACTCAATTTTCTAATTGTCTTGGGCTTTACTTTTGTTGAGTAGCAGTGTGACTGTGTTTTTTAAATTTTAATTTTCATTAGTAGGTGTTTGCGGTACCTAATGATTATATTCCCCGTGGGGGGCCGCGCGAGCATGGAACACATCTTAATTCATTTTACTTTTCCTTCCTCTTCCCGCCCCTCCTCCTTCCTCCCCTTCTGATTTGAGAAAGATCTGTCTCCCTGCTTCCTATTGCCTGCCTTTCACTTTGCGCTTTAATTTACTTACACTTTGGATCCCTCATTTAAGAGAAACCATGTGATACTGAAGCTCGTGCGTCTGATTTATTGCACTTAGCGTTGTGGTCTTAACATGCATCCATTTTTCTACAAATGACTCATTTACCTTTCTTTATGGCAGACTAGTACTCCAGTTTATATAAATGTCATATTTTTAATCCATTCATCTGCTGATGGACATACAGGCTGCTTCCAAGATTTCGCTATTATGAGTTGAGTTGCTGTAAACATAGAGACGCATGGATCACTGTAATACGAAATAATGTCTTTAGCTCTTTGGGGAGGGGACTAGCTCGGTTGAATGAATCTCTGTTCGTAGTTTTTTGAGGACTCTCCATACCGATTTCCACAGTGGCTGTCCTAGTTTGCTCCCTGCAGCTCGTTATTGCCCAGTGAGAGTCCCTGATTGCATTCCCGCACCGGTGGTCCCGGGTGCACAGCTGTGGCAGCCTGCTGTCTTGGGGACTGTCGCAGTGTGGTTTTGGTTTTCGCTTCTTTAACTTTCTGCTCCCTAACTTGTCCAGTATTACAGTGGCACGTTTCATATCGTTGTATTCACGACGCTTCTCCTCCTCCTACCAAGGGGAGACTTCTGTAACAGGGATTCCTCGGATTTGTATAGTCTACTTTAAAAGCCGTGTTGGGAAATAATCCTTAACTAAATGCACTAGGTAATGTATACCTCTTGAGGCCGAGGCCTGGTTTTTGTGTTTGATTAACTAGCTAACGGTTCTCAGCTTACCTTACAAGCAGGTTTCTGATTGTGTTACAGCCCCGGCCCCGTCTGGGAACTTTGTTAATGGAGCGGAGTCCTGTCAGATGGGGTCCTGGCTTCCTGCCTCTTCCTCTAAGGTTGTCTTGCTGTGAACTTGGAGATGTGGCTGAATGCGTGGCTTAGGATCATAGTGTCTTGTTGAAAACACCTTCTAGGGATGTGAAGGAAAACTGAGAATGTGAGTAGCTCCGGGTTTCAGCGAGGCTTTTAAACTTCTGAGTTTCTGGCTGTCATTGAACAGTTTGTGGTCTCTGTAAATGCTGTGAATCAGGGAGGCTTTGAATCATTTATCCCTCAGATCAGGAGAAATGTCAGTGTCTCGTTATGTTCCTGCCAGAGATCTGAGAAGACGGAAAACGTACACCTATGGATTGACTTTGCCTTTGTAGTTGTGACTCCCAGTCCCTCTATCTCTTCCTTACTGCTAATGAAGCTCGCAGCTTCACAAATGCCAGGTAAAGTGGAAATATCACTTTTTATCAGCTTCAGAAAAACAGATTAGTGAAACCCAGGGAATTGTGAAATAGTGCTTTATTTCAGAGCTATTTTGCAGTGGTCAAATAATTGTAGTTGGTTAGTGTATATTACCGGCTAATTGTGAATTGGAAAGATTGATAAGCGAATTGTCTAATTATTTCTGTATCTCAGATGACAAGGATCTCAGTGTCAGCAAAGAATTTTGGGTGAGATATTTAAATTTTATGTTTAATTTCTTGTATCTGGTTTCAGAAACAGTCTTATGAATGGAACATGATTATTAATTTTTGCTAGCATTGACTTCCTGTCCCTAGTTACAGGATTATGTAGATTGTATCTTTCTTTGATTTTTTGAGTGTCCAGTAATCGAATAAATTAGACAGGAGTGCTGGGAGGGGACCCAGGCTATAGACGCAGCAGGCCAGTGCTGTGCCAGTGACCTCGAAGCCCCAACCCTAAGTGAGAAATCAGCTTTCAGGGCCCCAGGCAGTGCCTCCCCACAGCGCGATGACACCGAGACAATGCCTTGCTACCGTAGTCAATGACTGTGGTAGTTTCTGTTGAACATGAGTTTGTATTTTAGACATGAAGTGACTTCTTGTTTGCGTATGGCCGTGTGTCCCCCACGAGCAGCTGGGAGTCCCACGGGAAGGTGCTTTTGTAGTTGCCACGGCTTGCTGGCTGGACCTCGAGCATCCTCCCAGTCCCCAGTTTGGTAGCTCCCTCCCCTGTGTAGGATGAGAATAAAGAGTCTGGTTTTTGTTTGTCGGGTTGTTTTTGTTGGGATAGGAATAAGAGCAAGGCAGAGGAGGCCCTTCTGATTGCTCACCGCCCTCCACCTGAGTCTCCAAAGCCTTCGGAGGGGACTTGCTGATCACTTAGCCACACCTGCCTGGAAAGGTTGTTTGAGAACACTGTGTATGCTGAGTGACTTCAAGTGGGCTTGGAATGCGGATTCCAGGCATTGGAAGCCGTGTTGAAGAGGCTTGACCTTTTCAAACAGGTAATTTTTGAGTAGGTGTAGCCTTCAAAGTTAGGTTTCACAAGAATTATTTTGTTCCGTCATTTTCCCCCCTGATTAGAACTGACCTTTCTCACGATGCTATTAAGCTCTGACAATTTGCTGAGGTCTCCTCCTAAAGCCAGTCTTCTTGGGCCTTAACCCTGCTGGATTAGAAACCGAGCGCTTCTCTAGCTGGGAGCTGGGGCCAAGGAGAGGGAAGCCTCCGGGCTGGGCCAGTCCAGCTGCTGGGTCTCGTCACACCCCTGCTGCCGGGTGGGGAGCAGCACCTGTGGCCCAGAGGCTGTGTCTGCTGCTTGGAAACTTGATGATCGACTCCCAAATCGTAGCTGTGCTTCCCCACCCCCCACCCCATCCATAGAAAGTCTGGTGTTCGGTGCTGTCTATCTGTGGACATCATGTTCTTTGCCTTTTGGTGGAATGAGCTATGTCCTGCAGTGGGACAGCGAGTGACAGTGGGGGACTCCGTCCAGTGTCCTGCGGTGAGGGAAGACTGGATGTCCTTGTGGGGCTCCGTGGGCTGATCCTTTCTCCTGCCTCTCCACGGGTAAGGCACTGTTGTTCTTTTGCACTAATTTTGTGCAGGTTTTAACATTTTTCCCATCACTCTTTCTAAAATATTAATTTGCTTTGTAAGAGCAAATATATTCACTGTCTCTAGTACCCCTCCTCAGAGACATAGACCAATGTATATCATCAGGATTATTTTTGGTTTGTGTATCTTTAAAAAAAATATTTTGCATACTTAATGGTAAATTCCTATGCAGCTCCCTGCTACCTACGCATTTTATACAAAGGAAAGCTAGTATGCACATCACTGTGTATCTTATTTCTTTTTCTTAATAGTTCATTGTGATTCTTTATCATCTGCACTTCAAAAGCCTCCTGGCTTCTTAAGAGGTTTATAGTATTCCATTGCATGGCTATACCACAATTTAACCAGTCTTCCATTGATGGACCTTTATGTTGGTTGTAATCTTTTGCTAACAGGAGCAGTTCTAAAATAACCTCAGACATGACATTGACTACATCATTTTGCATGTGTTCTGGTATTTCCACAGGGTGCATTTCTATATGAGGTCCGGGGGTGCCCGTATGTGTTTGTTGTTTTAATCAGTGGCCAATGGTTCTTTACTTGGGAGTGAGTAGGTTAATGGGAGCGACGGGGCGGCAGCATTGATGCGAGGCTCCGGCAGCCCATGCACATCCAGTCTCGTCTGTTGCTCGATGCAGGGTGCTCTGATCACCGCTCCTGCCTCTGCACATCTGTTTCCCCTCGGACCAGAGGGCTGGGGGCGACTGGCCGAAGCTGGGAGGTTGGGGCGAGATGTGTGCATTTGTCAGGTCTCCCCTGTTTTCTGTCAGTCACCTGCTTTATATGGACGTGGATTTCTTTTTACTTATGATTCACACCATCTCTTAGGAATTCATTCCTCAATCCTTCATGACTTCGTTATCTGTGCTTCAGCCAGAATGCTTAGCCTACTGTGTGGGGGGGGTGCTGGCTTCCTGGTCTCATGATCTATGTAGGGAGGGGTGGATAGGATTACGAGATCTTGATACCATTTTGGGGAACACCTGTTGTAATAAAATGCCCTTTCAGGAAAAATTGCAGCATTTTTTTTTGAAAAGTGACTTCAGGTCCCGGGATGTATGGAGGCCCACTTCAGAGCACAGCACCTGCCTGGCGAGCACAAGGTCCTGGTACCAAAAAAAAAAAAATGCTTTCAGAGGTGTAGGGGTGTATACGTTCCATCTGCTAGTCTAATCTTTATCACGGTTATATATTAAGCTCAAATTTTCAAAAAAGGAATGCATGATTAAGCAAAAACTGAAAGGTGGGGAAAAGGGAAAGGGGGCAGCAAAGGTAAATATTTCTGACTTCCCTGTTGTCCAGACTCCAATTTCAACCCCTGCAGCCCAGGGGTTTCCTATTAATCTTTGTGGAGACTTCTGAATGTTTCCAACATTTTCCTTTTCCGTAGAACAGTAGCACAAAGTAAAAACCGTTCTTTATCTTGCTTTTTTCATATAAAGATCGGTCTTTGTCAGTTCACAGGAGCCTGCTTCTTTTAAATAGCCATACGGTATACTGTTTTGTTTGATTTGTTTTTTGAGACAGGGTCTTGCTATGTAGTTCAGGCTGGTCCTGAACTCGAAGTAATCCTCCTGCCTCAGCCTCTCAAGTGCTGGGATTATAGGTGTGTGGCACGATGCCTGTTCAGTGTGCTCTTTTATGGATGTACCATAATAATCCCCTATTGAGGTACATTATGTGGTTTTCAATATTGTACTTTTACAAATACCATATGCTACAGTGACTATCAGTGCATCTACTATTATCATTATTATATACAATTAGATATGGGGAGAGTATAGGTACGTATCATGTTTCTGTATTAGTGCAATAGTTGAAAAGTTTTCATTTTATCATTACACATTTTCTGATATTTGTAACATTTTATTGTTATAAATATGTAAATCAAAGAAGAATAAACCGTAGCTAGTATATCAGTGGAGACCTTCTGTTGAGTCACTTTCTACTTTGTTTCCATAGAGCATATTTTAAGAGATAAATACAATTGCCTTCTCTTTGTCCATTTGCTTATGCTTTATCTTGTTGGGGAAAGGATGTGAAGTAGCTTCTAGGAATCCATGCAATAAGATAGGAAAATATAATTAACAAGGACAAGTGGGAGAAATAAGAGATGTTTGGAGGAGGGCTATTAAAATGCAGATGTGTAAGCCCTAGGAAACTGCATATGTCTTCCCGTGTGGTGCTTGACTTCCCATCGCCCAAGGAGAAAGAGAAGTGTAATTGCTGCTACTGTTTGTTGTTGGGGAAAAGGCAAACCAGTAATTTAGCGGGAGAAAGTATGGCTTTGCCTGTGTGGTTCTGAGTGCGGACTTTCATGTGGTCCTGTAGAGCCGGTGAATGATGATGGTGTTGGTGGGTTTTGAAAAGTACTTTTATGGAAGATCGTCCCCCATAGGGCCCTAAAAGCACAGGTCCCGGGAAGCAGGTCCACGGTACGCTATCCTGTGGATGCACCCTAGTCACCCCTCATTTCAGAGGCATCGTCCACGTCCTCAGCTTCCCAATGGCTTGGCGCGCCTCACTCGCGTATCTTGCTGTGACACCAAGCTGTGTGGGCTTCAGGGGACAGCCCTGGATGACACAGACTGTGTCCCGTTGGGGTGACTGACAGTCATCCTGAACATTGCTGCCCGCTTTAATAAAAGCCAGTCTTCATTTATTTCTTTCGTGTCAGGTCTGTATGTTTACAAGGGCAGGTAGCAGTTGATGGCGCTCTAGCTGGAGGCCTGGGGGATGGAATGCACATCTGTGTCCCCTGAGCTGGGCTTCAGGATGAGTGGCTTCTGCAAAGCGATCCGTGGGAGATTTTTTAAAATGTCAACCTTGTACTCATTGGGTATCAGTATATAAGCTTATCACCATTTTGTTCTGCACTTACTCGTTTTTGTGCAGATTATGGCTTTGGGGATGGGGATGTGGACATCTCTGGGAGGGGGGCTTCATATCAGCTGCTGAGGCCTGAGCAGGCTCAAGCAGAGCCTGGGGGTACTCTGCTCATCTCCATCCAGTACCCAAACTGAAGAGTTCTTTTCAGGGGGCCCGAGGAA
>RJWT010012253.1:0-22584 GCA_004365215.1 Cuniculus paca
CAACCCCTGACCGGAAGGAAACAGCACTTGGGGCTAGCATTGATGATGTGTAACAGACTGATGGGAATTTTGGTGCACGCAGGAAGGGAAGGAGGAAGTTTTAATCAGGGATGAAGGGGAGGGAGGGGGTAGTGGTCAGGCTAGACCATCACCATAATGTCTAGTAATTTATATTAGAACAGAAACCTTTCATTCCCATCTTTGTGTTGTTAGAAATGGGCGACGTCTCTCTGTGACCACTTCCTGCTGGACAGGGGCGTTGTGTTAAGGGTCAGGAGGTTTGACGGGATGACGGTTGATGCCCATGTAGGAGCTGGTACCAGGTGTTTCAGCCAGGACAAGGAGTTCATTGTTGGTGAATGTTTGCATCCTAGATTGGAGAAAAATAAAAAGCAAGGTGCTACGAGGAGGCAGGTCACTATCATAATTAAAGGACCCAGTAGAGGTAGAAGAAAGGTACCCGTGATCCAAATGTGTTGTTCCATTAGGGCTCTGGTGAGGAAGAATCTAAAAACTGAGTGTGAATTTAGGAGGGGTAAAGTTACAGGAGGCAATTACTTCCCCATCTGAAAGGGTAAAAATGAAAGTGTGGATAGGACTTGTCTTTGGTCTTCATGGTATTTTTAGAAAGGAGAACATTATGTAAATAATCTGCTGTTAAGAAACACCACTCCAGTCATTCCAGGTCATTAGATTAGCTTTGTAAATGTTTCTTTTCAGTGATTTTTTAAAAATTTTTATTCTACGCAAACTTCTGTGAAGCTAAAATGAATTGTAGAGATACCGTTCCTTTAGGGATATGTCTGAGCTTCTAAGGAAGTTAATATCAGGATTGTGGCAAAAGTCATTTAAATATCTGCATTTAGAATTAGTAATAAACGTTTATTAAAAACTTTTAATGTCAGTACCTAATAGAGTGATAATATGGCATAGGTACTTGATGAATGTCAAATTTTAATATTTTTCAGTTAACAATTTAATTTTTTAACTTATTTATGTATACCAAATATTGATGTAAGCACTGGAGATATAAAAATGAAAAATAATTTTTATTCTTAAGTCTAATAAAGGCAAGTAACATAAAGTGAAGATATTGACAACAGCTAACACTGGCAAAGTACTTACTGTGTTCCAGGCATTTTTTCTAAGTTCTATCCATGTATCAGTTTATATTAATCTCAAAACAACTTTGTGAGGAAGGTATTATAATATTCCCATTTTATAGATGAGGGAACTAAGGCATAGAGAAATTAAATGTTATAGATCATAGATAAATGTTATAGGTCATAGATAAATGACTTTTACTATTGTAATTGGCAGAGTACTATGCAGGCTGAAACAAGGAGCACCTAATTCAATGTGAAAGTACTAGTCAGCGTTCCCATCTCAAGCTCAAAACACCTGACACAATTTAAAGAAGCTCAGGTTTGATTTGGTTCATGATTTCAAGTGCTTCAGTCAATGGTCAGCTGGCTCTTAAGATAGCAACATTGTGGTAGAATAAAATGATGAAGCAAAGTTGCTTATCTCATACATCCAGGAAGCAGAGCAGGGAAAAAAATGGGTCAGGGACCAGGTATAGTACCCAAGGTCATGTCTCCATGACTCACCCGGATACATCCAGAAATGTGCTTTACTGTCCCCCAGGTGCTTCCAAGCCAATCAGTTGAAAATCCATCTTAACTGTCACAAAGAGGCTCAAAAAATCCCAAAAGAGAGGCACTTGACTAAGATGCTGTTCTAATAAGTTAATGGTGAAGTAATCATCATAATTTGCTAGAGCAGCAAAAAAATTCAAAAATGAATATAATATGCCTTCATTTCAAATAATATATTTCTTTTAAAAATAAAAGTCCATTGGTAATGATTGTGTAGATGTACTTTCTTTGAGGAATAAATGTAAGTTTTTGGTCTACTGCTTAAAACATTGTTTGAATTAGAATTTAAGCGGATTTTATTTTTATGAAGTTAGTAATACTTCACAGCAAAGATTCGATGTGTCTTTAAAATCCTTTGGTTTAGACAAGTCCATCATAACTGCTAACAGGCTACTGTAGATGATTTTTTAAAAATATTTGTTAGCTCTGCTGACCGGATACAACTATGAGCTGTATTACTTAGCTCATATGAGTCATATTGCTTAGCATGCTATGGATGCTATCATCCCTCAGCATGACACAGTCTTAACAGTTTTCAGTGATCAAATGTCCATTTAATGTTGAACAGTTCTGATTTTTTTCATTTCGCTTGTATGATTTGCAGGGTTAAAGACAGCGACTCCAGGACCAAGCCTTTCACAAGGCTGGTCAATCAGTGAAAAACTAATGCCAAATGCTCCTGTTAACACTACAACATATGTGGCTGACACAGAATCGGACCAAGCAGATACATGGTAAAGCTCTTTGTTAACAAAGTATTGTTATTGTTTTATCAGTAAATTAATGTGGTTTTCAAGAAGAAAAGTCAGTGTCTTTATCCACTCATCTCAGGAGATAAAGTATGGATGAAAGGGATGTCAGGGAAAATAAAATCTTACAAGAGGGATTAGGCAGATTTTCCGTAAAGAACCAGTGAATAAATACTATGGTATTGTGGGCTGTTTGTCTCTGTCATCACTACTTAACACTACCATTGTAGATGGAAATAGCAGTAAACAACGTTTAATTAAGTGTAGCTGTGTTCCAGTAAAACTTTATTTACGAGAACACGTGATATGTCTCATTTGGTTTGTAGGCTGTAGTTATCCAGCACTTGTCTTTGGATTTGTTTTTTGGGATTTTTTTTTTTTGGTACCTTATAAATATACATGGAAAAGTAAAAAGAATTGTAGTACTTTATGTTGACTGGTGAAATAAATTTGAAATGCAGTAGATTCTAGTCATTTGCAGTTCACTTTCTGTAGTTTTAGTTACCCATAGTAAAAGATGGCCTAACAACATTAAATGAAAAATTCCTGAAATAAGTAATTCATAAGTTTCAAGTTGTGCTATGTGAATAGCATGATGAAATCTCTTGCCATCATTCCTTTATTCATCATTTCCAAGCTGTCTGTGCTACCTACCTGTTGTCACTAATAGCTATAACAATTAGCAGATTGACTGTGTTTGGTATTTCAGCACATGTGCTCAGGTAATCTTTACAGACACCCTAACACTACATTATAGTGTCTGTATAAATCATCTCATTTGCTTTTATCACTTACACCATCTCACATCACAAGAAAAATGAGTGTAGTACAGTCAAGTAATTTGAGAGACGAACCACAATCACATAACCTTTATTATGGTGTAATTGTTCTAATGTTATCGTTGTTAATCTCTTTCCTAATTTAATGTTAAACTCTATTGTAGATATGTATGTATAGGAAAAAATGTAATATATATAGAGCTAAGTACTATCATTGGTTTCAGGCATCCTCTGGAGTTCTTGGAACATATAGCGGGGGAGGAATCTATTGTAAATATATTTCTTATATGATGCTATCTGTATTTAAATATTAAAATTTTGGTGATGCTGTATAGAGTATGTAGCTATCTAAATAGTATTTGTCAATAAAGATAGTTTTTTAGTGGGTCTCTATTTTGAGAGGGGTTCTATGTTTTGTTTTTTTTTTTTAATGGAAGGAGTTCACTCTTTTTTAGTTCTATGGTTTTTTTTTTTTACTTAAAGCAGTGTATTTTATTTTAAATAGTCCATAATTATTCAGATTAAATTACTAAATGATGTCAGTATCCTAGACTGTAATTTTATTGTTACTCCACTCATGTTTTATATTGTAGCCAGATTTAACTTTAAAGAGAAACTAGTGATGTTTTGGAAGTTACTTGAACAACAGCTTTATCCCTGTAATTTTTCTTTGTGAGTTAAGTTTTTTTGGTGAAAGGATAGCAAAGGCAGTATTTGTTCAACATATGTTGTAAAAGTCTGTGTGTGGGGATTTTAAATATTTTTTTCTGGTAGTCTACAACTCTATACTAGAAACTACTGTCTGGCAAGATAAAAATCATATCAATTCATGCAAAATAATGTAAATACCCCCACTACCTATGATATTGAATAACAAGAGTTTGTTTTGATTCTTCATTTTTATTACCATACTTCTACATGGGAATAATTTAAAACTGTTCAATAAAAACAGAAACTGCAGCCGGGTGTGGTGGCTCACGCTTGTAATCCCAGCACTCGGGAGGCTGAGACAGGTGGATCATTGTGAGTTCGAGACCAGCCTGGGCTACAAAGTGAGCTCAAGGGCAGCCTGAATGGCATAGTGAGACCCTGTCTCAAAAACACCAGGGCTGGGGATCTAGCTCAGCGGTCTGAGCGCCTGCCTGGCAAGCGCAAGGTCGTGAGTTCAATCCCCGGTGCCGCAAAAAAAAAAAAAAAACAAATTGTATAAGATTATCACCTAATTTATTACAGGATAATCAGTTGATATGCCCTGTATGTTTGACAGTTGTTTATAGGCGATGTACGTCCTGTAGGGGATGAAGAAAGGTAAGGTGATCATTCTTCTTTGGGGCTTTTAGATGACAAAGGATCTTCTTGGAATGGTAAAATCTAGCCACTGAATTATTATCTAAAGATGATCTTCTAAAGTTACGTTTTGTTAGAACTATTGAAGGATCTTTGTTTCTGGATAAAAACTAACTTGATGGTTACCTTGGATTCTTTTATTACAGTATGTATTCCAGTGAAAAGTCAAAAGAAATAAAAATCTCCAAAATGGAACAAAAATTTGGAACATTTTCACAAGAAATATCCAATATAAAAGAATCCCCCAAAACAAGCTCCAGTAATAACATAGAATCAAATACTCTAGTTAAGGCAAAAATCCAAAACTATCAGCTTTCACCAACTAAATTCTCAAGTGTAAATAAAAGTAGAGCTCGAGCTTCTCAACAGCAACAGACAAATACCATTAGAAACTACTTTCAGCCATCTCCCAAAAAAAGGTATGTTTTAAGTAACTCCTCTACTGTGTCTCTGAAAAACTATTCATATTTTTATATTGCTATAGAGTAGTAGTCTCCTTAGTCTGTTCTGCTTAAATATGCTTCTGTGGAAAGCTGTGGCCCTTGGACTCTTTCCATCAGAAATGTACCAGTCTACTCTTTCACTGAGACCATTGGACAGCTTTTCTTTTATCTTTCAACTGACCTGTTGTTTTATTTACTTTATTCTCTTGAGGAATTTATCCACACCCAAGTTCCCTAATCAGCTTTCTTCCTATTTCCCTTGATCACCTTTCTCGTGAAATAAAGTTACCTCATTACTTCTCCTCTGTCACCCCAGGTTCTTGCTATCAGTATCTTGTCAGTCCCACCTTTGCCATCTATATCTGTTGCCAACTCCTTACTTCAAACTCTGATCACCTGAATTATTACAAAAACTTCTCATTGGTCTTTCCATTCAGTAACCTATTAATAGAATATCGCCTTTAATGTTCCAGTTCAGCATGAATCCAATAAGTTCCTAGAGAAAAGAAACTCAAGCCTGTATCTTCTGTGGGTCTTAATGCAGTCAATCCACTTCAGTAGTGTTTAGTGTGTACAGTATTGAGTGAATGATACAGTGGTGTTTAAAATAGTCTTAGTGATATATTCACATAGTATTTGCAATACACAGCTGATGTCATACTCTAGGTTTAGCTACCTGGTTGATTATCTTGAGTATAGCTCTCATTAATTCATTGGATTATATTCCTAGGTTAATTTTTCCCTGCCCACAACTCCTTTCTACACTATAAAATAAGCTGTTGTCTCCTGGCAATAGGTCCTTTGTGTTTTTCTCCCTTTTCCTCCACATTGACTTATCAACTAATCCTATTTCAGAAAAGGTAATTCTCTATATTGCTTTAATGAAAGGGACCATCAGTCTTATCCAAACAGTAGAATGTATGAATTGTGTACAGTGTTTAATTTTTTAATTTAGTTTTTGTTTTTTTGAGTCAGCATCTCTGTGTAGTTCAGGCTGGTTTTGAATTCACCTTGATCCTCCTGCCTCAGACCCTTTGCATGCTGGGATTACAGGCATGCACCACCATGCCTGGCTCTGATGTTTGTTGGTTTCCAGTGTAATCATTAAATTGAGCTGATTGAAAATTAAATGGAGGGGGTAAATATTGCCAACTAAAAAACTTACTTGCCTGTATTCATTTTCTGATTTTGTTTTCTTTTTTAAATTCAAGAGAAAGGGATGAAGAAAATCAAGAAATGTCTTCATCCAAATCAGCAAGACTAGAAATGTCTTGTTCTCTTTTAGAGCAAACACAACCTGCTGTAACCTCACAATGGAACAACAAAGAGCAAAATCTATTATCTCAGAATGAAACTATGGACTCAAAATCAGAAAACTTATTTTCAGATGATGTAGATTTAAAATCCAGTGTGGAAAACTCTGCCAGTAAATCTGTTTCTACAGAAAATCTGAGATCAAAGAAAAGAAAAGAAATTGATTTGGCCATAGAAGATGAACAATTGGAGCAGTTATTCAAGAACACAAGACCAAAGTTAGAAATTGAAGTGAAAGTTGAAAAACAAGAGGAAGATGTCAGTATCAGAAAAAAGCCAAGGATGGATATAGAAACAAATGAAAATTTTGATGATGAAATCATGCCAGAAAGTGACAAAATATCTGTGAGTAACATTTCCAATGAGTAATAATGCAAATGGAAATTTAGAATGTTAAAAAGTACTTTCACTTTTGCTTTGAGAATATGAGCATCCATTTTGTCTACTTGAGAGAAAAAAATGTCTACACCTAGTATTAAGTGTAAATTTGTTAAAGTAAATGTTTATAAAATACAGTGATTCTTTTTATTTATAACTATGCAAGGGGAACAGTGATTCTTTAACAGTATAAAATAACATCACATGAAACTGCTGTACGTTTTGATAAGACTTCTACTAAGCTGTATAGTTACAAAAGATATTTGGGCATCATGGAAATGATAGGAGATGTCTTAATAGAATAAATAGGCAGAAAAGTGAAAGAAATTAGTATAACAACTGTTTCTACTACATAAATTGTTAAGATAAAACATATGATACCAGTAGGAATTTTTGTTCTTTAATGTCCTATGTCTTACTTACTTTTCTCTCATTGCTGAGACAAACACCTGACACCCAAAATTAGGGAAGAAAAGGTTTATTTAGCTCTCAGTTTATGGAGATTTCAGTCCATAATCAGCTGACTCCAAGGCGAGGTGGCATGGCTGAGGCGCTGCTGTTCATGGCAGCTGCAAGCGGCAAGCGCGAACAGCGCCAAAAAGGGAAAAACGCCCCCATTCTGACCTTACATTGTACGTCGGGTCCACCCCTGGGTGGGTGCAGAACTCACACCGCCAGTCTCAGCGCTACAATCACAAATGCTAGATTCAGCCTTTTCCATGACTACATGAGGCTTGGGGGGGGCCATCTATATACAAACCATAACACCTATTTTCATAAATGTTGATAATTTATCCACTTTGGCTGAGAAAGCTCTTTGTTGTGTTTCCTATTTTATGTATCAGTAAGTTGACCTATTATCTCTAGTCTGGTTAAGGTTAGCTCATTAGATGAGAGCAAAGATAGAATGCAGTCAAAGTTTTCTGATCACCCAGCTGGACATGGTGGGTGATCCGGCACTATGGAGGGCTAAGGCAAGAGAATTGCAAATTCGAGCCCAGCCTGGGCAACTAACTTCTTAGAGAGACCCAATCTCAAAAATTTTTAAAAATAAGAAAGAGAACTGGAGATATAACTCACTGCAGAGGCCCTCTGTTCAGTACCAAGTACTGCAAAAGTGAAACGTGATCTTCCACATGGGTGCTCTCTCATTCATGACACTGGTCACCCTCTCCTATGACAGCTACAGGAGAGGATAGGAGTAGGTGAAAGGGTAAAGACTAAATGATTAGAAACTAAAATTGATTCACTATAAAGGAGTTGAGAATCTAGTGTGTATCAAGCACTATGTAAATCTGTAACTGCTATTGAAAAACAAAGGCTATGACCTGTCTTTTATCTATATATTACTATACAAGGAATCTTCATAATTGTCTCTGTCTCTTTTTTTTGTTTTTTTTTTTTTGTGGTACCGGGGATTGAACTCACAACCTGGCCCTTGCCAGGCAGGCACTTATACCACTGAGCTAAATCCCCAGCCTTATAATTGTCTCTCTCTTTTTTTTTCACAAGGAATCTTCATTATTTGTTACTTTTTTTTGTTTTACGGAATAAAAGTAAACAATTTCATAACAAAGCAATGGGAAAATAACAATAATTAATACATTGCATGTTATCTTTAAAGTAGCTAAAGCACAAGATAAGGGTATTAAAATTTTCTCCAGTCAATATTAACACAAACCTTCCCTTTCAATGAACTAGGAGACATAGTATAACAGACCTGTTTTTTTTTTTTTTCGCCTATAGGATCCATTGTGATTTCACCCTTTTTATTCCTAATTGCTAGAATTTGGGTCTTTTCTTGCTTCTTTTTGATGGGGTTGGCTAGAGGTTTATCAATTTTATTTAATCTTTCAAAGAACCAACTCTGATTCATTAATTCTTTACAGTGTTTTCTTAGTCTCAGCTGTATTAATTTCAGCTCTCATCTTTATAATTACCTCTTTGTGTGAGGGAAGAAAGAGAAAACAGATGTTGAGATATCCAGTTCCATTTTGGAGCCAGAGTGAGAACTTCAGAGACACAGAATCTTCTTTTAAGAAAAATTTAAGAATTGTCTCATCCTTTTACAGAAAAATGGATTGAAACAAGCAGATTTTGTATCTTATAACTCAGCCTCTGTAGCAGTATCTTCTGTAGCAGAGAGCTAAGTAATTCAGTTTAATGCCTTGTTGCAATCCAAGAGTGATTTGATATTTAATATATTTATATCTCTATAAAGCCATGTTTATTCTACTTACATTATGAATTTACATTTTCATTTTGTCTGCAGACTATACCATATTCTTTTCTAGGTTATTTAATACAAACATTTAGTCTTTAAAAAGTTTGGCCCTCTAGCTGGGCGTGGTGGCACACGCCTGTAATCCCAGCACTCGGGAGGCTGAGGCAGGAGGATTGCTGTGAATTTGAGACCAGCCTGGGCTACAAAGTGAGCTCAAGACCAGCCTGAACTGCATAGTGAGACCCTGTTTCAAAAAGACAAATGATTTAACTCAGTGGCCTACGCGCCTGCCTGGCAAGCATGAGGTCATGAGTTCGATCCCTGGTGCTGCAAAAAAAGAAAGTTTGGCCCTATTTATATTATATAATTTTGACCATGTTTTTGAAAAATAATTTTCTTTTTGGTAACTTTTTCTTTATTTCCTAATTTTATGATACATTTTTACTTTTTTCCTTTAGTCTCGTCCTGTTACATATTTAAACTTTTTTTTACTGGCCATTTTTTCTTTTCCTTAAGTGTTCTTCCAGGTTGGTCCACTTCTAGTGAATATGCATCTGTGTAGTAGTGATTTTGATTTTGGTAATGGAACTCTGCCTATCATGCATAGCTGCTAATTGATGTTCCTAAGCAGTGCACTTTCTCCCAAAGCTCATGTCGCAAGGTGTTGGTCACTAGAAGGCAGGTTAGGGAAAGACAAGGACTAAGCACCTCATACCCTTGACATTGTGGGCCAGAAAAGACCTGTCATTTAAAATTTGTAGTTTGTATGGTGTATCATGATATCAGACAATATAATTATTTTATTTGTACAGTGTAATTTCTTTTATACTTATTTTACTATATCAAAACTTACACATTTTAAGTGAAAAATACAGTACAAGCTAAACACTATACTAGATGTTTAGAGAGTGATAGCAATTTGATTTTAATATACTTGAAGGTGTGTTAAAAGTGTAATCATTATTCCAGCACTAACTGCTTTTAGTAAGAATCTAGTTACAAAAGTGTTTTGCTTTTAGTCTAAGATATTTTTAACATTTTTTTTTATTTTGAGATAATTTCTGATTCACATGTAAAAAGTGATACAGAAAAGAGCCCATGTACCCTTTATCTGAGTTCTAATTACTAGGACAGCTTGAATAACTATAGCATTATATTGCAATTAGGAAGTAGACACTGATACAATTAATCAACCTTTTCAACTTGATTATTTTTAATTCTTTATTTTTATCATTATAAAATATATCTGAAAATCCTTGCAAATACTCATGGGTAAAGGAAAATAGGCCAGCAATTTATTGATTTTCCTACCTCCACAGACAGCCATAATTAGTATTTTTGTTTCTTACTTTCTTATTAAATTTTGTATTGTAGTCTTTTCAATCATAGTTAGTACAGTTTTGTAGGTTTTTTTTGTTTTGTTTTTTGTTTTTTGTTTTGCCAGGTGTTGAACTCAGTCCTTTGCACTTGCCAGGCAGGTACTTACGCTACCGAGCTATATCTCCAGCCTTTGTAGCCATTTTTAACTCATACTGTTTTCTCATATTGTTAGATATTAAATGTGTAAGTATATGAAATTAGATGCTTTCTAATTCTTCATTCCCATACTTTTTACTGGAATATCTTTTTCTAATTTTTATTTTTATATCATTTCTTTGGAAAAGATAGTTCCTAAGAAAGTCAGACACCTGGGTCAGAGGATCAATATCTAAGTTTCATAGAATTCATTATTAGTAGCTCCTGTGAACATTGTTTTTTTATTTTATTTCTTTAGCAAGAAAATGAAGTTGGGAAGAAATGTGAGCTCAAGAAAGAATCACTGTGGTCAACTAAAGAAACATCTGTGAGGAAATTCTTATTTATTTGATTAAATTTTTGTAAAGATTTGACTTGCAAGGATAATCATCTCATTAATTTCTGTCATTTTCTTAAATATTTCTTTGCTAACTGTGGTCTGTTTCATTCCTGTGCCTCTTCTAGTAATGGATAAGTCATATTATAATCATTACACAGTAAAAAGAGTGTAGAGAGAAGCCTGGGTGTAAAACCCTGCTCTCTGCTGCATAGATTGGTGACCTTAAGCCAGTCATTTTCACATTTATGAACCTCAAATTCTTTGTTTCTGAAACAAGGTGGATGATTTTCCAACAGTGTGGTTCTTTATGTCAAATACAGTAATGGATATGAAATATTTGTATACTGCAAGATTTAGGCAATTTTTACTTTACTAGAGGTCCTAATTATACTCTATCAGATGAATATTTTCTTTTAGATTTTCTCTTTTTTTCAGTCTGCATTTATCTTAAAAGTGTTAGCAGCTCCCTGATGAATTACACAGTTCAACAATAAAAGAATTAGAGGGTGAGCCTTGAGCAGCTGTAACAATTTTGATATGTATCCAACTAGATAGTAGTAAAAGACATCAAAGAATCTCATTGAGTAATTGAATAAGAAGGTAAACTACTCATTGGAATAGTATCTACTAGACCAAGCTACAAAGTGAAAAATACAGTACTAAATTGAATGGTGTTTAGCCTTTTATTATTAATGAGTATATTATGTTTTCAGAGATATGGAACATTTGAGTTAGTAATTTTCTAGTTTTATGAATCAGATATGATTTGATTCTAAATATAAAATTTGTGTGCTAGAAATAAACCCATGTAACTGTTCTTTTTAGGTATTTGAACTTTTTTTCTGTAAAGTCCTAAAGTAATTTTCCTTTTCTTGTCTTTATCCATTTGAACTCCCTTTAAGAACAATGATGAACTTCAAGACAGCAGTGAGATGCTTCCAACAAAGGTGTTAATGACTGAATTTAGGTCACTGGTGGTTAATAACTCCACTTACAGAAATCTGTGCAGTGTAGATAATGACCATGGTCATCAACTAAAGAACTTCAAGAAATTCAAAAAGGTAGGTATTTCTTTTAACTGTGTCACAAGAGGGCAGTGTTTGAAATGGTTTTAGAACTACCATTGCCTCAGAACAGTAATGAAATGTTAAAAACCAATGCTATTTCTTTTGCTTAAAATTGTTTTCAAAAATTACTCTAGGAAGCCAGGTGTGGTGGCACATTCCTGTAGTTCCAGCCCTTGGAGGGCTGAGGCAAGAGAATCTTGCAAGTTCGAGACCAGCCTAGGCTACAAAGTGAGCTCAAGGCCAGCTTGAACTGCAAAGCAAGACTCTGTCTCAAAAAAAAAAAAATTTACTCTAGGAAGGATATGAACTGACAGTTAATGAATATATAGGGTTCTAAAATGAAACAGATTTTGCCAAGACTGAATTCTTTATAGGTAGCCATTTACTTGGTTTTCTCCACCCTCAGCATTGAGTTTAAGATCATATGACAGGATCCTCTCAGTTCTGATATTGATCTGTGACTTCCTCAACAGGTTCTTCAGGACAGTGCTTTATAAAAATAAAAGATTTGTTTAAAGTAATAGCACATTTAATAATGAAAACTATAGGCATTTTATGATTGCACATACATATAAAACAAAATATACATTGTACTCTGAGCATTATTGTTACACCCGAGTTCCTCCTTGTTAAGGAAATGCTGGTATACTATTCTATCATTGTGGCTAAAAGTATTTCCAACCCAGCTGTATTCATTTTTTAGTTTTCTCTGGGATACTGACTTCTTGTTCTAGAGTACTATTAACTGCTAGCCTTTTCTTATGCATTTGATCAGAGTAGTTATTATTTCAAAATTGATTTTTGTGGAATGCTGCTTTCAGCATAACATGATACATACAAATTTTTGCTATGACTATGAGGTAACATATCTTTTCTCTACTGTGAACATTTACTATTATTATTTCTCAGTCAAACTAGCTTTCTGCCTGTCATGACACCATTGCATGGCACCATGATACTTTTTATTTTTTATTTATTCATTTGTTTTTTTTGCGGCACCAGGGATTGAACTCGTGACCTTGCGCTTGCCAGGCAGGCGCTTAGGCCACTGAGCTAAATCCCCAGCCCTTGTCTTTTTGAGACGGGGTCTCACTATGCCATTCAGGCTGGCCTTGAGCTCACTTTGTAGCCCAGGCTGGTCTCGAACTCACAACGATCCGCCTGTCTCAGCCTCCCGAGTGCTGGGATTACAGGCGTGAGCCACCACGCCCGGCCCATGATACTTTTTTAACACTGCTTTCACACCTCCCATCTTTGGCTCATGAATGACAGACTGTTCTTTCTGCACTGTTACATCATGTGTAATAACGTCGGAAAACGTCTTTGTTAAAAAGATCAGAATTCGAGCCGGGCGTGGTGGCTCACGCCTTTAATCCCAGCACTCGGGAGGCTGAGACAGGAGGATCATTGTGAGTTCGAGACTAGCCTGGGCTACAAAGTGAGCTCAAGGCCAGCCTGAATGGCATAGTTGAGACCCTGTCTCCAAAACAGGGCTGAGGATCTAGCTCAGCGGTCTAAGCACAAGATCGTGAGTTCATTCCCTGGTGCCGCAAAAAAAAAAAAAAGATCAGAATTCAAAAGACATAGTATTTTTATTGGTTAAGTTACTAAAGAAAAAGCAATAATACCATTGACACTGAAGTAGTATATTAATTCTGAAGCAGAATAAAGTACTACTGACTTGTAGAAAATGGTTTGAAAAGACTTAAAATCTTTAAAAATATGGATACTCTAATTTACAAATCCATTTTCAAGTCATGTAAGAAATTCATTCTAAAATTTGTATAGAAAAAATTTTAAGATTGTCTCAAAGCAATTTTTTCTTGAAATTTCCAAATTACAGACATAGCACTTTTTGTATTTTTAAAATATTGCTTTATGTTGAAAACTAATTTGAAATTCCCTTTCCATTTCACATATTGAGACTTCAAAAGTATATCCCATACACATTTAAGGGTTTATTTACTCCTTAAATATTCTATTACCAGTGTGCTAGATGCAAATATTTACATACAAATTTCCTTTTTTTGTATCCCTCTATTTGTAAAAAATTAAAATGTCAGCTAAAAGTATAAATTTTTGCCGTCTCAACATCTGCTAATGATTTGTAAGCTAGAAAGTTAAAAAAACTTTAATTTTTGTCAGTACTAGAAAAAGCTTAAGCTTTGAAATCTTTTGAGCAAAATGGAATACTTTAAATTATAATGTGTGGGTCAGCAACACAGTGCCTGACTAACAAGCAGGAGGTCATGAGTTCAATCCCCGGTACCCAAAAAAAAATTTTTTTAAAAAGATAAAATTATAATGTATGCGCTCACTTCAAGTTACTTTAATTGATAGATGATAACCTGCAACCATTTTAAAATAGAAACTACAAAATAAAACTCTTAAATTCTTCCCAGTGTATAAATGTCAGTGACATCTCTAAATCTTGACCTAGTAACAGCTAGAGAAGAATAGGGAAAAAGCAGATGGTTCTAACACAGTTACTTCTCTTATTTACAGGATATAAACATGTTTGGCACGTATGCATGATTTATAATCTTCGTTTTTTAATTTAGTTTTTTAAATGGTCATCTTAATTTGTTAATATATTTAACGTCACTACTTTTGTTATTTAAAAGGTCACATTTCCAGGAACAGATAAACTCCCGCACATCATTGGAGGATCAGATCTCGTAGCTTATCATGCTGGGAAGAATACAGAATTAGAAGAGTGGTTGAGACAGGAAATGGAGGTTAGTAAGAAGTGAGGCCCCACACTTCTTTGAATTGCACTTTGCTTCTTTGTGGTTTCCTTAAACCAGATTGTTGTCACAACCAAACTCATGATAAGTGACCTGAGGTCATTAGTTCAGAACAATTTGGAGTTCCAGAACATTAAGATTAATCTGTACTTTTCCATAACATTCCTTTAAGGGAATTCTACATTTATATTGTTAAAGAAATGTGTGCCTAAAGAGATGAATTCAGTGTAAACCTTAATGTGGGGGGGGGGCTTAACCCACAAAAATTTTAAGGGGAACTAAAGCATTGTAATTAAAAGGATGGCTGTATAATCACATGGAAGATACTGTAGATCTGTCAGGTGATACTCTGTGGGAGTGAACTGGCATTTCTCAGTCAGTCTAGAAATTGTATTTCAGCAATTCTAAATTGTATTAAAATAACGTATTATTTACTTGAAAATTATCCTTTTTGTTTTTCTCTGTTATCTTTCTGGAATTCCAATTTGGCATAAGTCAAATTTTCTCACTTTCCTTATTCTCTTTGTTTCTCTGGATTGTGTTTTTGGTAGTTTATTCTAGTTTACTATGTGTCTTCAACTCTGGTTATTATTCCATATATCTAGTGAGATTTTAATTTAACCTATTGTGATTTTTTTTTATTACTGGAAAGCCATTTATTCTCTTAAATCTTATTTCCTACTGATAATTTTACTTAATGGTGGTAGTACCTATAGTACTATTGAGAGGTTTTATACTCTTATGGTGTCTTATTTCTGCATTTATACTTTAAGGTCTTTAAATGTGAACTGTTTTCCTTGGAACATAGTCTAAGATTTCCTTGAATCTACTTAAAAATCATGTTGATTTTTTTTTTTTGAGACAGGGTCTCACTGTCATCCAGCTCACTCTGATCTTCTGCCTCAGCCTCCCAACTGTTAGTTGGCGGGGGGGTCTTTTCTTATTTTTTGTTTGTTTTATTTTGTTTTATTTTATGGGCTGGTGCTGGTGTGCTGGTGATTGAGCTTAGGACCTCCAGCATGCTAGGCAAGCACTCTACCCTGAGCTGTGTCTCCTCACTTTAAATTAAAATCTTTTTTTGTAATTTCGTGGGTTTTCCAGGCAGTTAGTGTGTACATGGAACGGAATGCGCTACAGCCAGCCTGTTGTTACAAGCTTCAAATATCATTTTAAATTCTTTCCCTTACCAAGTGCCAGAATCAAGTTAGGCGAATCTGCTGTTTCCTTCTGTGTTCTCCTTCTCCTTTTGGCTAGAGTCCCTATCTAGGCTTTTCTTTCATATCAATAATACTCCTAGCATTAAAGGAAAATCCAGGTTTTTCATAGTTTACAGATATCTGCAGAGCAGGTCAAAAGCTAACTGTGATACTTTCTAATGTCCCAGGGTTCCTTATTTTGCTGCATCATAAGTACAGTGTGCACTTCAGCAGTTCATTTCAAAAACTACTTTGTAATCAGGATTTTTGGAGCAGATGTGGAGATGGTTGGACTCTTCCTGAAAGTACTGCAATATTAGATCGGTGTATGGAATGAATGGAGCAATCCCCTATTTCCAAAAATGCGTATGCTGTATTGTCCTCTGATAGAGGAGCTGTCAGATAGTAAACTGGGAACAGTAGATACTACCCTTGATGTTAGCCAAAAGGTCAAAAGACAGTGACGTTATTTTAAACAACGGTTATTAGGAAATCTTTCATTAAAGTAGAGATGTTAAAAGGTCATTCAGGAAATTTACTGTCAAAATGAAAAACTGAAGTCACAACCTCTCTTGTCTGTTTTGAAAGAATAATTGGCTTTATGTTATAAATGTACATTCCAGAGAATTGTGACAGTACACAGAAGAGAAAAGAAGCCCCAAGGGCCAGGGATTTAGCTCAGCAGTGTAAGCACCTGGCTGGCAAGTACAAGGTTTTGAGTTCAATCCCTGGTACAAAAAAATAAAAAAGTCCCAAAATTAACTGATTAAACATTAAGTGAATGATTTTCCAAACATCTTTGCTGGGAAACATGAGGTAGAGACAGATTTGGGAGGGAGAAGAGTGAGATTGCTAGCAGGAAATTAAACTGAAGGTATTGCTAGATTTGTATAAAATGTTTCTTCCCTCCAAGGTAATTTCCTGAGATCCCTCCAAGATGAAGGGTGAAAATATGAAAAACAGTATGTGGTTAGAATCAGTTTTTATTTTAAAACATATATTTTAATTGTACATACTGTTTGTTTCCCGTCTATAGAAAGTAAGGATATTATTTGTACTTCCTCCCCTCCTTCCCCTTATGACAGTTCTGTTTTTCCCCTTTTTAGAGAACTTATATTGTCACAATATTTGAGGTGTGATAAATGTGGTGACTAATTTTTTTCATTAACTACAATACAAGACACATGGCCAGTAACTCCCCTCAAAATACCCCCACACACTGAACACACTGACCTCATCATTCTTGCCTCTTTCTGAAGCACTTTAAATGTCTTTTTCTCCCCATGTCTTTAGTTGTATTGTCGTGACTGACTTGGTACTCTGAAACAATTCAAAACATTTACCTTTTATTGACTTTTGTTTATGATCCAGAAGTTACACACTGCCACATCCAATGAATAAGATGGGTGAGGAGGGCTGGGGATTTAGCTCAGTGGCCTAAGCACCTGTCTGGCAAGTGCAAGGTCGTGAGTTCAATCCCCGGTGCCACAAAAAAAAACAAAGATGGGTGAGGATACACTGTGATCAAAAATCACAGTGACTTTAAATTTAAAATTTTTCTGTAGTAAAAGACATTGTCATTAATGCTTCTCAGAATACTCAAAATCCTTCTTCCCCTTGCTTTGAACACACCCTGTCATTCCTGGCAATGTCTTTAGCTGTAATTTTTTTTTTCTTTTTATTTAAGCATTCATCATATCTTTCAATCACACTTTGTATATTAATGTTGTGATTATTCCCATTTTTCCTGAAATCTTATAAGCAATTTTGACTTGCAGGTGCAGTTCTTGTCATTTCAAGAAACTTTTCCTTTATATATTTTAAATCCTTTTTTACTTTCTTGAGTCTCTGCATTTAAAGCATAACTGTCTTTTTGTGGGCTCACCTTTCACCCTCTATTTTTTTCCTGCATTCACTGTAGTTTTCCTAATTTCTGTCACATCAGACAGTATTATCTCAGGTGTATCTATTCTTCATACCTAAGTATATGACGTTTGGCGAATTATCTCACTTTATACTTTTTTTCCTTCTGTGCAGAATGTGAACAATGCCAAATCTGTTTCAGATTTATAGGCATTAAACTACCACAGGTAGAGCATCCCTAGTAAGAGATCCAGAATACTCTGAAACCTGAAACTTTTCAAGGGCCAACATGATAGCACAAATGGAAGATTCCACACTATAAAACTTCATTTCATGCATGAAATTAATATATTTTATTAAATTACCTTCAGGCTATGTGTATAAGCTGTATTTGGAACATTGAAATATAGATGAACTTTGTGTTTAGATTGATCTCCTACCCACAAGACAGTTTCACTTATATCTGTATAAATATTTTGAAATCCAAAGTCTGAATAATCTGGTTTCTAAGCATTAGGATACTCACTTGTATCTGTAATAGTGGAAACAGTGTAGCTCTTCTAATTAATTTAGTTCTAGAACTGTGTTTTTATGGTTCTCTCTTTATTTAGCATTTGTTCCCTTTTCATTTTTATTTCGAGCGTCGGTGGAGCACTTCATTATATACTCACCACCAAGCAAATGTTTGAATTTGTTAATTTTGACAGGTACAAAAACAACATGCAAAAGAAGAGGCTCTTGCTGATGATCTCTTTAGGTAAAGTTTGATTTCAGTTTTTCCGTGTACCTTTGAAAGATGTGTACATAACTCAGGTTCTATTCTGAGTCTGCGTATTAGACATTTGCTTTTTCTATCCTTATAATAGACCCCTACTCCCTTTACTGGAAGTGTGTTTTGTTTTTAATATATGTGTTCTTTTTATAGTTGAGCACCTCTTTACTGGGTTCCTGCATATAGCTTCAAGGTTTAAGGTTTGATTCAGTTGTATCATAAAAGATACTTAAAATTTGAAAAGGGGCATTTTGGCAAAAAAAAATTCCTAAACTGAGTGAATTTGACTTGTTAACTTGTGAGATTTTCAGTTCTGACTAGAATTATGAATGAATTGACTTTTAATTCAGACAAGTAAGATGCCAGGCCATTCGTTTAGATTTAATTAACATGTGAATAAAAACAGGCTAGATTAGAGTTTTAAAGCAAGTTTTTCTGGGAGTTTTTAGTGGAATTGTAAAGAATGATTATGATTTAATTGTGATTTAACACATTTTCAGCATTCTAGCCAAACAGACCTTATAGTAATTATCTCTCAAATATTAATGAATTTTTAAAAATTAACAAATAAAACACCATTAGAGGTAAATACAAGACAGTAATATTTTTCCAAACTTAAAGAAGTTTTAAATATTTTCCATGTGTTTGCTTCAGCAGCACATATACTAAATATTTTCCAGCCAAATTTTCATACTCTAATAACAGTGTAAATTATTGATGAAAATGTTGAAAGAAAATACTGAATTTTTGTTTGTTTGTTTGTTTGTTTTTGAGACAGTCTCTCTGTGTATCACAGACTAGTCTTAAACTCACTATGTAGCCCAGGTTGTCCTCGAGCTCTTGGCAGTTCTCCTGTCTCAGCCTCCAGAATGCTGGGATTACAGGCGTGTGCCACCACACCCCACCCTGATTTTTTATAAGTAGTCAAATGAGACTCTCTGACTGCCCACTTATATTTGTTTAATTGCTGTAGGAGAAAATTTTGTAAATTATTGTTACTTTAGCTTTATTGTGGTCTTTTATGTAAAAGGTATACTTTAATTTGGGGTATGGGGTGGTATGGGAGCTGTGTAAAACTACACTCAGTTTTTAATCCATTGTTTTAATTATTTTGATGCTTTATACAATTTTTGTTGATCATGTTTTGTTTTTAATCAAATGTTTATCTAAGTAACATCAAGGGAGTACAGTGGTACCTCGGTTCATGAATTTAATTTTTTCTATGATTTTGGAAAAGACGGCCACGTTTGTGTTTGTATGGGAAAGATGTCTACGGTTGTGCATCAGTCTAGTCACCTAATCCATAGTTTGCAAGTAAAAACAACTTTGCCAAACATACCTGTCTGAGAACCAAATTATTTACAAACAAAAGCGTTTGTGAACTGAGGTATCACTGTAAATGAAAATATAGAATTGTCAGTGTTTATTATCTGAATCTGAGGACAAAATTTGCATTCTCATTTTTTCCCAAAGTGTGACTTTTACAAGTAAAAGAAATAAAATCTCATGCCTAAATGTCATTAAGCCCCATTTTTTTATTTGCAGATATAATGCTAATGTTAAAAGGAGAAGATAATTGAGAACTTTAAAAGGAAATTATGAAAACCAACTTCCCAGCAAACATTTACTTCAGGCCGAGATACATGAACACAGTGTATGAAAGTTTTTATGGCCTAACTTTGTTAAATAAAATGCACAAAACTCTTTACTTCTTTTGTGTGTGGTAATGAATATTTTTGTTCTATTTTTAGTCTTTGTCGTGTCATCGCCTTATGGTCAACATTTTTCATTTTTAATTAAGTCTCTCTTCTTCCACTCTCCGGTTTTGTTCCCTTCAGAAAAAAAATCTATGATACTCATTTCTTGTTTGTTAGTCTTTCCAGAGTTTTAATTCCTATTCAAATGCCTGTATATATCATTTTTCAGTAATTCCTCATACAAATGATAGCATAACATATTCAGTGTTCTGCACCTTGTTCTTTTTCATGTAATAGGAAGTTCATGGGCATATTAACATTTTTTTTTCTTTCCAGTGTGCTATAGTCTATCTAAACTGGTGTGTTCTAAATGGAATGGCTTCAGTTAGGAACGTGTCACCCACATACTATGCTAGTGCTAAAAACTGAAAACAATATGAAACACTTCATTAAGCTTGTAGTTGGATCTCATCATAATGGAGATACCAGGTGTCATTTAGGGTTCACTAGAGAAACAAAATTTCATATATATATATATGTATATATATATATATATATATGCTTACAGTGGCCACCTGCAGAGGCAGGTGTGGAAGAAATCTAAAGGACCACTGGCACACTGCAGAGCTGGAAGAGCTAGTCAAAGACCAGGAGCTTGCTGCAGAGCCCCATACGAGTCCAAATCAGGGAGCCAAAGTGTCTGCATTGGACAGCTGAAGAGCCTGCACTGGAATGCTAAAGAGTCTGTGCTGGAAGCCCAAAGGCAGTGGTGAAGCCTGGCACTCCTCCAAAGAAACACAGTCAAGACTTGCTGCTTCTTTCCTTTTTAATTCCATTCAGGCTACAAGCCTGTTGGTTGGTGCCTCTCACATTCAGGGTAGGGCTTTTCTCTTCAATAAGTCAGTCAGCCACACACACCCAGAACTGTAATAAACTAACCTGGTAGGCATTCCTTATCAATTAACATCACAGACCTGTACCCCTTTTTGGTGGTTTTACTGAGCTGAATTGTGCTTGTGTATCTGTTTCACTACCTATAAAGTAAAAATGATGAGACCGTCTTTTTCCTACTTTAAAAGGAGATGGTAACAAAATGAGTCATTTTTTGCTTTTGTTGATATAAACAAGTGCTTTTTAACCTTAGCTGTATATTAGAATTAAGGTGAAGTTGTATTATCAACTCTACAGACTAATGATGTAGCACATCCTAGAAAGTACAGTAAGTTTTCTATACTGACTGAAAACATCTGGTCCACGTTAAGTTCTGACACCTTGCTTACCTTTTTTAGGTGGTTACTATTTTTATAACCTTACCTTTTTCAGGTGGGTAGAACATGACATGAAAAATTATAGCACAGATTAATTATACAGTTAATAGATCTTCATGGAAGATTCAGTATCCTCTTGCACACACTCAAAAAACTGCATTTAAGTACTATATCTGGCTGAGATACTTTGAACCTTCACCTAATCTCAAACTATTTCTGTTTGTGGAAATAGTCTGCAAATGTCAAAGGGTTTTGTTTCCTTGTTTTATTCTCACTAATACAGTTTGAAATTCTTTTTTTTTTTAGGAAACATTATTAAATATATATAGGAAGCATTGCCCTTCACAAGACCATGATGGAATCCTTAGATTGATGAGTAAAGGTATCTGCTCTGGGAACTGACTGTTGAAAAGTTCCCTCTAAGTTTTATATAGCATCCAATATACTGTGTTTCCATTTCGTTTTTTCAATACTAGGAATTGGACCTTGGCCCCACAGATGCTAGGCAAGCATGCTAGCATTGAACCACATTGACAACTTTTAAAAATTTTGTTTTGAGGAGAGCTCTTAGACATGTAGGCAGGAAGGGAGTGAGCCACTTGCATTCAGAGGAAACCAGAGGTATGGATGAGGCAGCTCAGGGTTCCAGAGACCTTAAAAGTTAGCAGAGCCATATATGCCCCCAACGAACTCTACACCCAAGGATTCTGTGCCCTGATTGCAGCTGTTTTGTTTCTCCTCGGCATGGGGAGCAGAGGTGTCAACCAACCTGATCGTAGATGAAGCCATCACCTGAGGAGAGAAGGTAAGCCTGGAGGTTTGGCAGCTCCAGGGAAAAATAACCAACAGCACCAGCAGTACTACCCCAAGAAAAGCCCATGACTGTTGTAAAATAGTGTATCTTACTCCAAAGTGACTCCTTATGCACAGCAGGCTAGAGTTGGAAAAGAAGTCCAGTGCAGTACCTACCATATTTAAGAGGGTTTAATTCAGAGCCATTTGGGGAATAGCTTAATAGTTTGAGACTGAACCACACAGCCACTTCTCTTCACGGTTTCCAGTGTTACCTTGCCACAGTGACTGCATAAGAGATAGTCATGAAGTTGCTGTAGGTTAGATATAGACCCCATAAGAAGTTTAAATTCAGGCAAGGAAGGGTACAGGGCCCCTTCCCTCCATGATGAGAAGCCAGGCCAAACATGCAGTTTTACAAGCCAACTCAATCTT
>RJWT010012254.1:0-22591 GCA_004365215.1 Cuniculus paca
GGACCTATTGTTAGATCTCCATTGTCAAGTTCTAAGAAAAGCAAGCAACAACTCCACTCTCATTCCAAAGCTGGCCAAGTGTGTATAATTCTGCCACGTGACTCTGCTTTTGAATACAGACAACCTCAAGAAGAACAATATTGGCTAAGGCCACACTGAGACCATGAGAAAGTCAAAGGAAAACACTTCATAATTTTGTCTGAGTACAGATGATAACAAGGTTGCACCTGGATGCAGTGCTGCAAGCCTGTATTGCCAGCACCCTGGAAGCCTGAAGCAGGAGGATCACAAGTTTGAGCCCAGCCTAGACAATATAGTGTCTTAGCAAGACTGTGTCTTAAAATTAAAAAAAAAAAAACCAGGTGGGGGAGGTAGAGATGTAGCTCAATGACAAGCTCTGGGTTCAAACTTGGTACCACATACAAAATATGAAATATCTGTTTTCCTAGCTATCATGATTGACTGTTCCTTCTTTATCAATCAGTTTTTTCTCCTCTAGTCTGCCCTCCCTATAGACAGGAGTTATTGAGATACCCAAATAAAACAGTTGCCCCCAACTTTTTGACAGCTCTGGTCTATAGTGAATCTCTACTTTTTTTTTTTACACATTTCCAACTCCCAGTCAAAACCTAACTCCCACAGTAGTTTCTTTCTAGCACTGTTACTGAGACATTTGCCTTTGATGCAATGAAAAATAAACCAGACTTGTTCAACTACAGGTATGTACTCTGAGGCCTTCACTGGAGGGGGTCATGATCTTTAATAGTCATATTAACTTGACTGGATTAAGAAACACCTAGTGAATTCCTAAATCACACTTCTAGGTGTGTCTGTGGATTATTGGATTATTGGTAGGCCAGCCAGCAGACTGAGGAGGGAATACACACCCTGGTGGTGGATGGCACCAACCGATAGGCTTGTGTCCTGTATGGAATAAAAGGGAATAACCAATTCCATTCCTCTAGAGAACTCTACCCAATACAGGTGTTAGCAGTAGAAATTCTCATATAAATAGGTCAGTATGTGCTGACAATAATATGAATAACCAGTGGTGTCAAGACCACAGTGGCCCAAGCAGGGCACACAGATATGGACGCCTTGGCATCTCACTTGATGAACCCTGGTCCCAACCCTATGAGGAGCTAATACACTGACCAATTTTTTTGTTCTGTATGTGTATGAAATAACTAGTTCTGTTTCTCAGGATTCCTCTGTGATAGCTGTTATTCTTCCTGTCATTTTGGCATCAAGAGGTTAAGTAAATACCCTGGCTCACTTAGGCCTTGAGCAATAGAGAAGGAATTATGCTAGACCTGGCCATGTTCCTGCCTGTTTTAACATAATCTGTGTGCATACATAAAAAGTAGGTGGATAAATTTAAGCCCAAACATAGACTTTAAACCTCTAATAGAAATTTTAATTTCTTTGTGGATGTAAGGTGCTGAGCAGAAAGTCCGACCTACGAAATTGTGTATAATGACATCATCACCCATGTCGAATGGCTCAAGCCATTTGTGTGATTACATCCACTCTTTCAGTGACTTTCAGGAGCAAATACTGGACATAATTCTAGGAACTGAGACATGGCAAGGAAGCCTTCCATGGGGCTTCTGGGAAATGGTTTCTTTCCTCAAGATGAAACCCTAGAAAAGTCAGTGCTTTTCCTCCTCTGTGTGTCATCATGATGGGTGTGATCAGAGACTGTCACTTCGTTGGGGTGTGATCAGAGCATTGCAGCAGCCCCAGGATGAGGGCAGCTCTCAGCAAGGCTGAAGTAATTTCTTGTTAGGTGAGACGAACATCTCCATGCAGATAAGGCCAGTTGGGACTGGAGCTCCTGTTGCTTGCATGTAACTTACTCTACTGGCTCTCATGCCCTTGCTCATAGTGCACTTACTTGCTTTGAGGCTGTCTCTGAGCATCGTAGTTAAAAGGTACCCAGGCTGTCTGCTTTCCATTCACTCTGTGTAATATCCCTACCTGGCACTAATTGCAACTGGAAATGACACTATCCACTTAATTATTTATGCCTCCATTCCCATCACTAACTGGTAAGCTCTGTCAGGTCGGTGCTAAGTTGTTCTGGTCCATCACTGCTTCATCACCATCTCAGATAGGGCCCCGCACAGAGACCAGGCACTCTAAGAATATTTGTGGAATAAATGAGTAAATGGAAGGGTGTTTCAACAGGAGAGGAGCCTACTTGTGAATGTTCACCAAAATTCAGCTTCGTAGTCAGTTTTTAAGGCCATCTGCAGAGACTGAAAGACTTGTGTACTCACACAATTGGAGAGGGAGGGCAAGGTGCCAAGGTCACATATACTTGAACTCAAAGCCTTTGTTCTTAACTACTGTGCTGAACTGCCTGGCTAGGTTAGTGGGTGTTTATCCCCACCACTGGAGCAGTATATGACTTGTGTACAAGATGTGAGTCACTAGAAAGATAGGGAGAAGTGATGATCCCATTTATTAGGCATTGTTCAATCTATACATGGATTAAATTTCTGGTACCCCCAACACTTTGATCAAGGAAGATGTCTTTAGAACAGAGACCTGGCAGATGAAAGTTCTGAAAACCAGTTAAGGGAAGCCTCAGGGGTCAAAGGAAGATGGGAGGAAAGAAATTGGAGTTTCCAGAGAGTACATTCCCTTTGAGCCTCCACTGAGGGGTCCTGTACCAGTCACACTGGAGTATTTATCATTTTGTACAAGTGGGACCAGGTAAGTGAGAACATCAATAGGAACATTTTGAGCTTTCTGGAGAAAGAACTCAATAACAGAGTCTTTCCAGGTCTGTTGGTTTCTGCACATTGGCAGTCATGGGACATAGCCAGCTTTCTCTGCTTCCTAATGATTACTTGCGTTCCTAAGTCCCCTTGATGGCAATACTCTGGTTCTTGCAGAGATGGAGCTACAGGAAAATCCTCCTGCTCTTCAACATTTAGGGATTTTATCCACTTACATTTCCCTCCAGGAATCCTCCTCTGCATCCACTTCACCCCTGGAACTACATAGAGGGAAGAAGTCACCTTACAGAGGGCTGTCACATGAAATACTATGATTGTCCTCAGTGGGCTCCTAGGATGAAAATCTAGAGATTTTCACAGAGAAAAATTCCAGGTTAATATTAGGAAGAAACAAGGATAGTGAGCTTCTCTAGTGAACTGCCCAACATAGGGGGTACACAAGCAAAAGCCAAAATTACACAGCAGAAATTGTTTAGTGTTTGGAGTGCATGTGAATCTGAGGACCGGGTGTCAGCAGAAGGGAAGGGTTGTCAAAGTAATTGCAGTCTTTAAAATATAGGCTCCACCCTTCACCACACCTCTAGCCAATACTTCTTTCTAAATGTACATAAATGTTGTTCTGATTCATAGGATAAAAAAGAGCTTATCTAAAAGGTTTCTAAATTTGTAGTAGTACTGTTTCCAATCAATGAATACTAAAAATTCAACTAAGGTTAAGTAAGGATTTGTAAAAAATTTTGACCCTTAGCAACTACTCATTCTTGAGAAAGTTGAGACCTATAGTTTTCATAGATTCGAACACAGGTTGAAAGAAAGCCAATTAGATGATTTTATATCCCTTCCTGCTATGGTCTGAATGTGTTCCCCTAAAGTTCATTTATTATTTTTTTTCTTTTATTTTGAAAAAAAAACACAACCAAACAAAATAAAACAGAGTAGAGTCAATCACTACAAAACAATGAACATGGTACATGACTTCTAAACAGGGTAAAAAGCAATCGATAATGGCTACCATAATGCCTCTTGTTATCTGCAATATACCTTCCCTTACCATCAGGGATGAGTAAAATCAAACAAGATACAACAAAACAAAAAAGTAAAAACAAAACAAACAAGGCTGAACAATGTAAGCAATATAGAAGTTCAAGATACTAGTAGAACAGCAGTGGTTACTACAATGTTTGTTATCTTTAGGATAGTTGCCTACACCTTCAGACATACTATAATCAAACAACACATGATACAGTAAAATCAATCAAAACAAAACAATGAAAGCAATACAGGGTTTTTAAACAAGATAATTGGACATCCTCGATGGCTGCAATTATATATTTTGTTGTCTTTAAAATAGCTGTCCATGCCATCAATTATAATAAAATCAAACAAATCAGAATAAAATGAAACTAATCAGAACAATGAAGACAATATGAGTTTCAAATCATGATAATAGATTAACAGTGACCACTTCCTTCCTTTTTTTAGATAATTCCTCCCCTTTGACTTTCCCAATATATATTGTGCATTTTGGATCCCACTAACTCCTTTAGTTTGTTATATTAGAGAGACAACACGAAATTCACCCATGTGACTCTGAACCATTTCATCCATGAGCATGATCGCCAGTTGCCTCTATCCATCTACGAGAGCCTTGAGATTATCTTCCTTTATAGCTGGGTAGATTTCCACCACATAAAATGCCATGTCTTTCTTATCCATTCTGCAGTTGATGGGCAGGCTACCACTACTTTTTTTCTGGCTCCCTGTCACATAGGGCATTGTTTTCTCTCCTCCCCTAAAGTTCATTTATTGTCCCTTACCCCCTGAGCTTATAAAGAGGCAAGTTGTGTGAAACGTGATTAAGTCATGAAAACACAGCCCTCATGAATGAGACTAGCGAGACTAGTGCCCTTATAGAAGAGGCCCATGGAGAAGCCTTGACCTTCTGTCACTTGGGAATACAGTGAGCAGCTGCCATCTGCAAACCAGAAAATGAAACAAGATGTCAGTGGACATGGCAATTGCTGACCCCTGGATCTTAGACATCCCAGCCTCCAGATTTGTGAGGATATATTTCTATTGTTTGTGATACACTCCAGTTGATGCTATTTTGTTGTTGCAGTCTGAGCAGTCCCTTCTGGACCAATGCTAAGATTCCAAGCATTCTGTAAATATAACATTATTTTGCAAAAGATGGGAAAATAAGCTATCGAAAACAATAAGACATACGTGTGATTTAATCTGTTACTTAGAGATAGCTTATATAAAAATATTTAAAAGACAATCCTATTTTAAAAAGGAAATTTATCTAATAATTCAGTTATCCACATATCTGCTACTGACATTAAATTCGGGTTTTTTAAAATTCATTTAAACAAGCCACTGAAATGTCACTTACATAGTCCTGAACTTTAACATCAACTAATGTGAGGAATACATCATAAACAGTCTGCAGGGACCAAAACACTATTTATTGAGAAAGGTGCTCAGAACCTCTTCAACTCCATTTAAACAGCTCAAACACATACACACACAGAGGCTCAGAGAGAGACCGAGAGAGAGAGAGAGAGAGAGAGAGAGAGAGAATCGCATGAGTAAGCACCTTTGTCCTAGGTTTCCAGGGAAAGAGGCGATCAGACCAGCTGAGGAGGCTTAGGGTAGGCTAGTTTGAGTAATTGCAGCAGAATCTGGGACACCAGGGCTGTCCCAGTTGTCTGTTACCCGTCCCTGAGCAGATTAGGGAGAGGCGATAGTGATCTAGATAGGAGAGGCTGAGAAAGGAGAAGGTGAAGGGTATGAATTTGATTGGCTGCACAGGAACAGAAACTGAGCTGTAGGCCTCAAAGCTGTTCAAGACTGCATTTATAAAACTGTCTGACATGGTGACTCATGTCTGTAATCCCAGCACTCAGGAGGCTGAGGTGGGAAGATTGCTGTGAGTTCAAGGCCAGCCTGAACTGTGTAGTGGGACCCTGTTTCAAAAAATAAAATAAAATAAAAAAACAAAACAAAACAAAACAACAACAAACTAAATAAATAAATTTCTGTTACATAGACCTTGGACCTTTCTGGACGTCAGTTTGCTCACCTTTAACGTGGGAGGATGAACTATGGTCTTCAGAGTCTCTTCAATTCTGAAGTCGTTTACTTTTATCAAAGTATTTTCTGAGGACATTTGCCATGTCTTTCAAAAGCCCATTGCTTTCCAGCTGAGACTGACAGTTTCCTAATTTAACATGAAAAAATAATGTTCAAAATAGTGCCAAACACACCACAGAATAAATAAATATACAATGCAGACTGAATTTTATTACTGTATTTCAACCCCTGGTAGACTAATCATCTTGGTTGGTTGGCACTGTTTCCACTTGAAGTGCAGATTGTAGTTTCAAGAGCTGTGCCTTCAACTTGTCTTGACTCTTTTAACTTTATCTCCAAGGGTATATCCTCCTCTGAGCAGCGTATTGCAGTCAGCTTGGAGATAGTGAACCTCATTGTGTACTCATGCATTCATTCATTCATCCATTCATTCATTATTGAACCATTCATCAGACTGACAGACTCGAAGTTTGTCTATGCCAGGCACCATGGAGCCATTGAAGACACAAAAGTAAATAAGGTGCTGACCGCCTCCACAATTTCAATGTCCAGGTCAGGGAGCTATTCCTTTCAACAGATATTTTATGGGAAGTGAAAGAGAGGATTGGAAACTCAAAATTGTCATGATTGTCAATATGGCCAAAAAGAATGATCACACAAATTACCTCATAATGGTAAAAGTGGAAAAAAGGGCTTGGCCTTCTCTTAAAAAAAAAAATGTGAAGGCCAAGATGTGTGGCTTTCACTTTTTGAGCCTTCTCCTTTTCTTCAGCATTTCTGTATCAAAACCAGCAGGGTAATTCCACTTACCTGTGCTTTCCCCAAAGTGAATCTGTGCTCCCAACTGCCCCTCATTTCCTCCAACCACCTGATAGTTTACCAACCCGTATTTCATCAGCAGTGTCAGGTTAGGTGAACAACGACTTAATTTAATTACACTTTTTAGGCTTAAGTCATCATTCTAGTCTTCATTACCCTAGCCTTTCCTTCTAGAATTTCTTTAGGTGTTTTTTAAATTACAAAGTATATATATTGATCCCCAACACTGCAAAACAAACAAACAAACAAACAAAAAGCCAAAATTATGAAGTGTTTGTGTGTGTGTGTTCCCTCATTGCAACAAATGAAGCAGCACATTTATAAAGGCAAAGATAATTATCTTCCATCTCCCACCTCTACACCATCTCCCCAGGTATCCAGCGCCATTAACATAGCTTTCTCAGAACTCACACAAATACGTAAAAACATAGCAAAAGAGGGAATTGTCTGTATTTTTAGAAAGTTAAAATCATATCATACAAATCACTCTATAAATCACTTTTTTCACTTTAAAATATATCATGAAAATCTCTACAAATCTATAAAAGAAACTACTTATTTTCTTTATGCATGTGCACATCGGGAACATACCTCAACATCCAAAGCATACACACATTTAATTATCTAGGGTCATACCTGGCAGCACATAATAAAGGTACTTGTATAAGTAAGACTGAAGTTTACTTTCTCTCTTTTAAATGAAGTCCAAAGGTGAGCTGTACTGTGGTGGGCTGTTCAGGGCTGGTGTGGCAAATCTGTGATTACCAAGGAACCAGGTTCCTTTGTCCGGCTGCCTCACCATTCTTGGTATGCTGCCTTGTGATCCAGCAGAGCTGCCCAAACTGTAGTCATTATTTCTCTCTTTCAGTAGAAAGAAGAAGGAGGAACTGGGCATGCTTCTCTTCCTTTGAAGACTTTTCTTCAGGATTGTATGTAACACTTCCGTTTACATCTGATTGACCAGAATTTAGTGATCTAGTGCAGAGAATGTTGGGAATATTTTTCAAAGTAGTCGTGTAGAAGGCAGAAGTCATTCATCTCATTACTAAGGAAAAAGAATGAAAACTGGGAATCACTTGAGTGTGTGTGTGTGTGTGTACATTACTGTGTGAGTGATTTATATAAATGGGATCATTGGATCAAGAATTTCAATAAGAACATCTAGGGGTGGCATGAGGAAGTCTTTGGTAATGGATTTCTTTTGAGTCTGGTGGTTTTTATGTTAGGCTTTATTTCACTATATTGAATTAGAAGTAATTCAAGGGCTTACTTGCATCTTCCTTTAGCCACTGTGACATCTGAGTTAAAGAATTCTTCATCATAGTTATCTCATATGAGCCTGTAATTCCTGGGTTTCATTCAGCTTTGGGATTGTGTCTTTGCTACGGGATCATAAGCATTGGCCTCAGTTAGGACATGTGAGTTCTCAGCTCCACCTTGGCACCAGCATGCCCAGGCTTCTGAGTAAGCCATTCCCTTGCTAGAATCTAACTCCCTCCTTCTAACTGCAAAAGACTTTAATGTGTCTTCTACAGAGGGTAAAAAGAACATGTCAGGCCCTCATATTCAAGTCTAGTCTGTCACTCAGTGGTATCTCCCAAGAGCAAGGGCTTTAACAGAAGTCTCTTCATCTATATGACTAGTGCAATAATAACTTCCTAGTTATGAGGATTAGGAACTTTCACATGTTACCTACAGAGCAGAGTGCATGACACACAGTTGATGCGCAATAAATGTTAGTTCCTCTTCCCATGAAGAGATCCCACAATTGTTTTATCTTTCTAAACAATTCTTAAGTCAGTCTCAATCCTGATTTTCCTCTGTGTTAGTCTCTAAATGACAATAACAGCAACATCAATAAAAACAAGAGCATTTGTTAAGCAATGTGTTTGGTAGTAATGATGAGAAGATTTGGTTTGTTTTAGAACCAAAATTACATGAGGTTTAATTTGCAAAATTGAAATGTACTAAATTAATGCACTCCAGGGACTAGGCTATGATAGTAAGCTATTGTAGGGGAAAGAAAAGAGGAAGAGATTTTCTTGTGGTCATGGAGTGAAGGTGTACAGTTAATGCTTAATAATTGTTAGTTCTTATTTACAGTGAGTTGATTCATGTGGTGTACAGGGTCCTGTCGAGACTCTACCTCTGTGCTGTTTTTTGATAGAACTTGTCCTCTTGTTTATAATATTGTATAAAGCTAAGAGTATAGCTTAGTGATAGAGAAATTGCTTGGCATGCTGAAGGCCCTGGGCTTGATCCCCAGTAAGCGCACATGCACATGCACACACACACACACACACACACACACACACACACACACATTCCTGCACACACTTCACAAAAAATATAGTGAGAAAAGTTATATATGAGTATAATAGATGAGAATAAGGGATGATGAAGAATGAGACTTGGGAGACTTTCAGGGGTAAGGGATGAGTTTGAGGAGCCTTTTGTAGAAGACACAGAAGGAGACAACAAGGAAGATAGACTCAGGTTGTCACTAAAGCTAACTTTGAGTTTGAGTGCTTGGAAATGCTAGGGTCTTGCTGCTCTGGAGAATAAACCACAGACTTAGGTCAGAATCAATGTGAAAAAGCACAGTGTAGAACAAGGTCATTTCTCCTGCCTGCTGTGTACTACACTGCTCTAGAGAAAGTGGGTGGCTGAGCACATACTGTAGAGGCGAGTCCTAGGAATGACCTCATTAATTTTCACTGAAACCCTTTGATGCAGACACTCATTTTGAAGATGTGGAAAGTGAGACTCAGAGAAGTAAAAAAGCAACAAGATAAATTAAGAACTGGGCAAATATAACCCATGAAAATAATTCCAATTAAAGGAATTGCAGTGGTTCAACAAGGAGAAAGTTATTTGTACTGAATGGGTGGGACAAAGGGAACCAGAGTTATGGGAAGGAATTTCAGAATGGGGAATTCAGAGGCATGCTTGGTTTCTGCCTTACTTCTGTTTCTTCAGCTATGGCTCCTGTGTGTTTGCTTTCCCTTGGGTTTTCTTATTTGTTACTTTAACAGTTTTGTAGCCCAGATACATACACTTAGCACCTGAGCATCAACACCGTCTCCATGCTTAGAGCTTCGCTCTCCCACGTCACTGTGGTAAGGAATTTCACTGGTATGCCCCACGAGTGTAGCATGGTCACACCCAAACTCACCATTGTCCTGGTGATTCCTCCTTGTTTCCATGCTCAATGTGCACTGGACCAGCCTCCAATGTGGAGCCATCCTTGGCTTTTACGTGCTCCTCTCCTTTGTCTCTACTCACTCAATCATATGAACCCTATGAGACTTTCTGTACCCAACCCTCCTCCTCTTCATTTTCATTTTTTCTGGCACTATTGTCACTCAGGTCTACATGCTCTGACTCTCAGACCTCTGCAGCAATTTTCTCTGGCCTTTCTGTGTCCAGGAAGAGGCTGTTTGATGACTAGTCCATTTGTTTTGGTAAATGAGCTTTCCACCAAACAGAATTAACTTGGATTGCTTTCTGCAGAAGTAGAGACTGACAAGAGGATCCATGTAAAGGTGGTAACCATTGAAGATGTGTCCCAGGAGAACCTGGAAAAGGAGCAGTGGGAGAAGAAGAAGGGGTAGGAGCCATGTCTTTTAGGAAACATTAATGGCTCTCCCAGAGAGTTTGTGTAGGATAAGTGACGGAGCTGGGATTTCTTCATTCAACCCTAGGATAAGGACAACTCGTGGAGGCAGAACTCCAGCTCCTGTGTGCTCATTGTATGTTGGGGCAGTAGCTCAGAGCAGAGAGCTGCAGGTACATACAAATAGATGCAAAAGCACAAGAAACCAAAGAGGGCCTCACAGACACAAGTCAAGGGGTCACAAGGAACCCAAAGAAATCTGCTACAGAAATTTTCCAGTTTTAAAGATGAAAGGAAACTAATTTTTTTGGTATCATTTATACTCCCAATCATTTGGCAAGTAGATGCCATTTTTCTCCTGTAATTGGAAATGAACAAAAAATGATGTCATTTTAACTAGTGACTCTAGCATCTCTGAAATGGAAGGAATAACTACTCTTTAAGAAAGTTGTATGCCAAGGGCTTTGTTGTTTAAAGAACAAAAGGAAGTTATCTGAGTCATTCTGTATAAAAAATAAGTCAAATTTCCTTACTTATCCATGAGGAGAACAGAAAAAGAGGAAGGGTGGAGAAGCAAGCCAGGTCTATGCTGAAAGACTAGGCAATACATGGGGCACTGCTGGCAATGAATGATTCTCAGGGAATGTCAGGCCTGCTAATGATAGGATAACAAGGTGATGTATCAGTTAGGGTTCACTAGAGGAACAGATCTAATCTAATCTAATCTGTATAATATATAGAGAATTTACTAAGGTCATCTGGAGAATCAGGTGTGAAAGAGTGCAAAAGGGCTATCTGCATACAGGACAACCAGAGGATCCAGTCAAAATCCAAGGCCCAGAACTCACTGCAGGGTCCTGTGTAAATCCACATCTGGAAACCCAAAAGTCTGCACTGGGAGGCTGAAGAGTCTGTGCTGGAAGCAGGGAGATGGAAATGCAAAGGTGATGGCGAAGACTGGAGGTCCTGCAAAGAAGCAAAAGCAAGACTTCCTCCTTTCCCTTTTTATTCCTGCCAGGTTACAAGTTCTATTGGTTGGTGCAGCCCACACCCAGGATACGTTTTTCTTCTTCAGGAAGTCAGTCATCCAGAACTGTGCTAAACCACTGCTCCAGGCATTATTCAAGTTGACAGTTAACTATCACAGATAACCTTGTAACACACACAAGGCCAGGGACAAAGCTAGCAAAAAATAGTGTTCACCCTAAGGTTGCATGTGCCTGTAATAGCAGCACTCTGGGAGGCTGAAGCAGGGAGTTCTCACGTTCAAGCTTAGCCTGGGCAATGTAGAAACTTAGTAAGACTCTGTTTCAAAATAATAATTTTTTATAGAGTCAGAGATGTAGCTCAGTGTAAAGGTCTTGGGTTTAATATGTATAACTGCAAAGAAGAAGAAGAAAGTGGGGAGGTAGGGGGAAACAAGGGGAGAGAGACAGGAAGAGGAAGAAGGAGGGGATAGGAGAAGGAGGAGGATGTGATGATGGAGGAGAAAAAAACTGAAGACCCTTTTGATTGGCTGATACTTTGTTACAAGTGAATCCTTCAGCCCTTTTTATTTTTCTGTCCTACATAATAACCTGAAAGATGCCTTGTTAGTAAACTACTCCTTCTGCATGGCTGTTTCCAATCCAAAGCAAACCTCTACTTCCCTTCATTCCTCCTTGAAAGGGTTTAGCACTGTTGCTAGTGGATTCTTTTCTCAATCCGGAGAGAATACAAGGCAGCAAGTCAAAAGAGAACTGAGCAAAAGCATTTATTGTAAAGTGAAAGGAAAGAGTCCCTGGGTATTGAACCCTGGAGGGGAACTGAGCAGGTTGCCACAGAGACTCTCTCTAGGTTTTTATACACAAAAATGACTACATCTCAGCCAAGTTGAGATCATCCTGTGGGGTTACAAGCAGGAAAGTCTGATGTAGAAGTAAGCCTATACAAATCAGGGTATGTAGGGGGCATACTTCTACAAGTATCTTTAATTGTAACTTTTCTAAAATTAGCAGAACAAAGGCACTCTTCAGAGGGGTATGAATAGAGATTTGGTGGCACTGGTTACCTACCACCTTGCTTTATCATATCTCTGGGCATGACAATCCTGCCAACCTAATGAGACTTTTGTTTGCTGAGCCTCAGGGGCCTAGCCTTCACCAAAGTCTGTCACTGAGCCATCGGACTCCCTCTGTGACTTGCATCTTCCCTGACTGCCTGTTACATCTGTAGAACGCCCTTTTCCAGGACTGCTCCCTCAGTTTCCTCCCCTCATGGGCCAGCGTCACATTGAGAAATCTTTTCACTTTCCCCCAGAGGGCCTGCTCATCTTCAACATCTTCTAATACACATCGTGTTTACAGGGACTGATTGTTTAGATCACTGTTGTGAGCCGCTTGTTAGGAAAATATACCTAAACCTTAGTACACAGAACCTAAGTCTGCCACACTTGCACAGAGACCCCTAGTTCATTCTCCCCAAGTCTTTCCCTATCTCCCTGCTTCAAAACCAGCCCAACCCTGTGATAGTAACTCCTCAATTCTCCCAGAAAGGTGTGGTCCAACTTCTCAGTCATGTGGTCCCTTGTTGCGAAAAGTTAAAAAACTCACTTTGTTTGACTTCGTGGATGTTCCCAGTGGCCTTATCCTGAGGGGTCCCCAGACTTCTCATGGCAGAGCTGTCTTGTATGTGGTGTTGAAGTTTCTCACAGGATGGTGTGTACCCCACCAACTAGGACACTTCCTCCCTCCCAATCAGCATGGGAGCGAACTCCCAGGTCTGCTGGGTCCAAGTTCTGCACCCTCTATGCTCCATCCACTCTCCCCAACCCGTTTCTGAGCAGTCTCTAGAAGTCGTGAGCTCCCTCAGATATCCCTGCAGCCCTCAAATGAGCTCAGACTCCTTGCCTTTCCTGTATCCTTCATCCAAAGCATCAGTTGCAGAAATCAGGCACAGCATCTATAAGGTTTACCTCCACTCCATGTGGAATGAGAAGAAAGGGAGTCAGGAAGATTAATGCGGAGGTGGAGCCAGACAGTCTGACTCAAGACACCATATTCTGCACCCCCAAAACACACTCTAGACCCCTGCTGGTTGCCACCTATGCTGTCTGCCATACCATCCCTGGGTCTCCATAGTGGGTGGCTGTCATTGCTCTCCTGGATACATGAAGACTGACACCCAGAGAGGCCTGCAGACTCACCCAGCTGCAAATGTGATGATGTGAGTCTGCAAATGTGGCAGATGTGAACAGGAGCCTCACCCATTCAAAAGCACATGTGTATTCCGATTCCATTTGCTAAATTCCCACAAGGGAGGTAGGGGATTCCCAGTTTAGCTGAGAAGCTCAGAATACAGTGACCAAGGAATTTGCTCAAAGTCTCACAGACAGGAGATAGCAAAGTCATGATGCCACTTCCAGTCTTCTGACCTGTCCTAGGACATGGTCCTGTCCCAGTAGACAACGCTGTGGCCAACAAACCTGTGTGGTGACTAAAATTCAGAATTGGCAAGTCTCTTTATTATCTCCTAGAAATGGCACAAAAGCTTTCTGGAGCAGGAAAATATATCTGGCTAAGGAGCACTGACTTCAGGAATGGGAATGGGGAAGAATTATGGGAATATGGGGGGCACTGTGTGTGTCTTCAACATAAAAATGTCATCTGGAGTAAAGAGGACAGAGTCATGCAGGAGAGAGACACGGAAACAGAGATCAGCTCCTCAGCACAGTCTCAAGAGGGAACCAGGAGACTTCTGCCTTGTGGTCTACAGCGTGTGTATTATGTGTGCTTACCTGTGTATGCGGAATGCACACATGTGCAAGAGTGTGTAAATGAAGGGGAGTATGCGTGTGTCTGTGAATGACTCTGTGTGTGTCTGTGTATGTGGTTTGGGGTAAGCAAGAGGTGAATGGAATTTATGCTCAGGTCTTATTAGGTCTATAAGCACCTGCATGGAATGTATTCATTGTCCAAGAATGTTTACTTGTCTCCTGGCTACTGCTGGATTGCCACCTCTTATAGCAGAGGCCCCAAGCATTTCTCTCTGTGGCATTTTCTCTCCCAGACATATTAACATTTAAAGGAAAACCTGAAAGGCACATAAATTTCAAGAATAATTTTTAATAATATCAGTGTTTTTGCTTCTTAAAATAGACCTGCAGCTGGATTGGTCTGGGAATTTCCTAAAATATACCTAATAAAACTGAGTGCTTAAGGTTCTTAAGGGGCCTGCAAGGTTAGCTGCTGGTGAGGCAGAGGAGCCAGGGGTGAGGAAGGAGGCTGTTTTGGAAATATAGTCCTCAGCACCCAACTTGCCCACAGGTACTCACAAAGCACACGGTGCCTCCTAGGTTTGGTCCAAACCACTTGCAACACGGCCTCTGCTCCCACCAGGCCAAAAACTTGACATGTGAGAGATTGTAAGTCACCTGCAAGGACTACGTCCTGCTCTCCCAGCCACTCCACCTTGGAGAAACCCCAGTACCCCTTGCTGCTTTTTCAAGTCCCATTCCTTACTGTGTCCAACACAGCCTTCATTAGCAGTCTCATCCTATGCTAATTCCTCCACCAGGAACCCTCTGTTCCATTTGTAAATCAGGGACTGCTATTCATTTTCCATCATCAGGGTTTGCGAACACTAAGACACAAAACATGGATACCAGACTTTCCGCTCAAACCCGATAATTATGTGCATTCCTTGAGAACTGTGGCGGGGGTGTTGCCCAAGAATCCAGGATAATTTTAAAAGTTTCAAATATTCACAGACCTGGGGACTTAGTCTCACCTCTGAAATTAGCTGCAAAGTGTGACAGAAGCTAGATAGCTGATATTGCAGCATGAGGTCTGAGATGTTACCTTATTATGTCAATCAATAGATAATTTTAGCAGATACATTAACAACATTTAAATAGAAATTTGGCGTAGTTTATGGATAAATGAGGAATAACAGGTGGCAAAATATTTCCATTTTCTAGGCTTCCTTTTCCAAAGAAACTTTAGAAGTCCTTTCTATAGATATTTCTTCTTGATAGTTAATATTTAGAGCTCCTTCTTGACCCCTATATACATTTATATTGGTTTAATATATATATTCAATAAACATGTTTATAAAGTTATACATGGTATGGATGACTGTATATTTGTCAAAGCCTGCTATATAAAAGGTTATAATTTACCTTTCACTCATTAATTTACTCCGCATTACTCATTGAACAAATGCTTATTGAACATATGATATGCTCAAGACTTAGGGTAATGCATAAGCAGACAGAAGATTATACTTTCATAAAGCTTATAATTTAGGGAAGGACCGAGATTCAAACCTGTGCACCAATAGCAGTGACCTAATATTGCAGGTGACTCAGAGAGAGAAAAAATGAACAGAGTCCAGAAAAGGAGAATATTTCCTTTCATGTGAGCAACTCGACTGCATCTCATCTTTTTTGGAGCCCTTTTCTCTTGGCCCTCTCCCTCTGTGCTGCCACTACATTTGTTTCTATGGAACAAGAAAGAAAAGAAAGAGGCTAAGGACAAGAAGGTCTCTTGCTGCTCTCACTGCCCTGCCTACCCTGCCTGTGGTTGCACATGTCAGCCAGCCCCCTACTGGCCACATCTCAGGGCCTTTCTCTGTTCTTAGCAAGGTGGTCACTCTGACATAATTGACCACCTTGTTCAGGAAACTATCTTAGCACGGTCTCTCCTTGTTCTGTCTGGGCTTCTTTCTCAGTCCACAAGCACCTTCCTGTGGTCTTGCCTCAAGGTAGAGGAAACTCTTACCTCTCTGAAGAAAGAATTCTCTTGAGAATCACAAAATATTGCTTTATGCAGATGACCAATTATTCCATTGGCAGCAATGATATCAACCGTATTTGCAAGATGCTATGATAAAATGAGACAGGCACTGGATGAGATGGAAAGAGTTTCTTTATATAGAAACACATAATCTAGACCTCACTATCATTTCTCCCTGAAAGCTGAGGGGATGGAACTCTGAGGTGCTTGACCACTGTACAGAACACTGCACAGATAGGGTTTAACTTCTGGTTTTCTCCTGAGATACAGATCTAATATTTTTCACAGGAGATGGAGGAAGCTTGTGATCCAGGAAGCATACAATCAGTAATACCTTATGAAGGGCAAAATTGAAACATTAGCATTGCCGAGGTGGGTGGGGGAGAAGGGATGAAAGGCCAGGGGAAGCTGGGCAGGATGGAAAGATGTACCCTGTGCACACTGGGGAAGACATGCCTATGATTCATGGGAAAGCCTAGAGGTCACTCCTTTTACCAACAACATAAATAACGAATGCTCTGTTGAGAAGGCATCAGTGGTGAGTGAGTCTGTTCAGTAGGTCAAGGCCAAAGTAGGAGAAGCCCTTTGAGAACTTAGCTTGCAGACAGTAATGGATATGAGAAGATCCTAAAACAACGGAAGCTTGGTGGCAGCATGGAATGTTCAGAAACAGAGAGCTGTAACTGTCCGGCAAGGGGACTAAGATACAGGAGACTGTGGAGTTAGTTGATACTATACATTATTCTTAATGGCGAAACAGACAGAAAAGGAACAAGGACAATGCACAACTTATACAAGCAGAAGAAACCAAGGATGAGTGACCACCAAAGTGGTAGCTGAAGGTGAGATGCTTGCTTTAACAAGTTCCCTTGGTTTCCCCTTGGGAAGACAAGCAGCCCACTAGAATTCAGGAAGACCAAACCCCAAATTCTATAGGGGGAAGTAGATCCAAGCCGAGCAAGGTCTAGACTCTGCAACTGTGCTCCTCAGATCTGTAGGAAAGACATGGTGTCAGGTGTGAGGAGTCAATACACAGTCTTCAGTCTTCAGGCCCTTTGGGGTTTGACTGAGCTGCTTTACCCAAGGTCACACTTTCCTAGGGAACCTTGTGACAGAGAGAGATGTTAATAATCCCTCCATTTCTAGGCCTTGTGGTTCCTCTTTTCCTTTCCCACACATTTTTAAGTAGTCTCTCTTACTAAACCCTCTTTCCTAGTTTGAGAGGACCTTGACTTTACTTTACACCTCAATGACTAGGACTGGCATATCTATGGAGACACCCACAAATAGATGACTGGGGGAGTCCATATCTAGATTCGGCTTTATGTAGCAGGTCAGTGCAAAAGTCAGTGAAACTGGGTTACAGATATAAACAGAAGCTTGTAATATGTATTCTGCTGTGAATTTTCTATATCTTTTTCATGTGTTTTTATCAGCTCATACATGGATGTTGTGTTCTCATTTGCCTGTCTTCGATATCACCCAGACGGTGGCACTGACTGGCCACCATCAATCAGCCTGGAGTCAACCTCTTTTCAACACTCCACATCTCGCCAGACTCAAGAAAACATTTGTTCTCTGGGGGCTTCCAAAAATATTGACAGTTCTTGGATGAGATTCAACACTAATTCTGGGGACTTTCTCTTTTTCTTTTCCATGGTGACAGCTTTCCTGACAGCATGAGGCTAAGCATTTCTGCTGTTTAAATGGTGATTTTTTTTTAAGATGACAATGATCTCATCTCTGAAGCTTTGCCTGAGCAGCATGTGTGTCACAAGCATCTCACGTGCCAGGCTGTGTCAGGAGCTCTCCAGAGGGCGATCACTTATCAGACTGCTAGCAAGACTGTGGCTGTGAGGTCAGCCTACTTGTGCAATCATGGCATCTGTGCTTTTGCATATGGGACACTTTTGCTTCTAAAGATGGCACAGCTGGCATTTTCTTTGCCAACTGGCCATTGGAAGCTCTTCTCTGCAGAGATTGTATTTGCAACAGATGCCTTTTTCCCGAGGTCCACCAGGCATGTCACTCTTCAGATTGTCATTTATTGTATTGTCCTGACCTTTGTTATTCCCCACACCTGGAATGCCTGCTTCCCTATGTCCAGTTTCTGTTTATCTTACAATTGCCACTGTCTCCATAAAGTCTTCCCCTAATTTTTCATGCTGGATTTACCATTTCCCTTATTTGAAAACCCATAATAATGCACTTCTCTGATAACTAAGAAACAATATTTGTGTAGGATTTCACAGTTTGCATATGCACTATTTAATCCTTTAAAAGTATGACATTATCCTGTCATAAAACTTATCCACAGTGCCAGTCACGGGCACTACCTGCTCGGTATTCCCAGTTCTCTCAGCACGTTATAGTGTTGTACCTCCTTGTTCCTGAGAATTTAGCTGCAACTGTGTGACTTGCCTTGGCCAAGAAAACAAGCCAATAAGTCATTTCCAGGTTGAAGGTTTAAGAACCCATGTGAACATGGCGCCTCTTTTTTCTCCCCACCCTAAAAACCAGTATTGTGAGACTGTGACTGTCCTGGTAGCCTGGCTTTTCTGCTGAGTGATGGGAAGGAGTTGGTTCAGCCAGGACAAGTTCTCAGGCTGGTATGGAATTATTTATTAGTGGTGATGCTAAGCATTCCTGGTACCAGTGCATAGATGACTATGATGAAATGCACTAATCGTTGTATTGGAAACATTTCTAAAAAAGTGCAGGCAATGTGCAAGAAAGACCATAAACTTGCCTGGAAAGGTTCATAGAGAGAGTTAACTTTGAAAGGATGCTTGGAAAATGAATGCATGTTAGCCAGGCCAGAAAGGTAGGGCTGGGTTTTTAAGAGAGGGAGAGAAGACTGTGGAAAAGGTGCAGAGGCAAAGACAGAGGTAGCAGTGACAGAAGGCAGGAGCAAGTGTTTGCCTCTCAAAGAGATCTGAGAAAAGATCATATACTGGTATCTTTATAAATATTTGTCTGTATTATATATGGCACAAGGTAAGAATTGAGAAAGTTATTTTTCCATCTCTCTTCCAAGGTCATACTCTGTATCATTTCATGGAAAGAGGTGAACATTGCCTCATATTACCTATCCATATTGTATAAGGATCCCTGGCTTTCTTTTCCCTACTGCCTACCACCTGCCTTGGAAGGTTAGTGGTGGTATTTGTAGCCAGTGCCCTGATTTAAAACTGTGTGTGGTTTTCCCTGTGGTTCTCAGCAGGAAGTTCAAACTCCTAAAGGGTATTCAAAATCAAATCACTTTCCCAGTATCAAATTGTACTATGTTCATACAGAGCCACATGTCCTGTACTTTGACATGTAAGTCTTGACATATCAGTCTCTATATCCCGATGGACTTTTCGTGTCTTCCACATCTGGCTGCTTTCGCTCTTTTCCACTAAGCAAAATTTTATCCATATCTCAAACTTAGTGTAGGGATCCTGTCCCAGATGAAGTCAAATTCTTCTCCTACTCCCTACCCTTTTGCCCAAAGAGCAGGATACAGATCCTCTCTATTATTTTTAGGATGTGACATTTTACTCCTTTGATTTTTCACAGTTATAGTATGCTGTACTTAATTACCTAAGTAATTTTCTTGTACTTATCCAGCTTGGGATCTATATAGATTCTTGAATTTTTACCTTAATATTTTCTGTCAGATTTAGAAAATTTTCAACCACTTATGTCATTAAATATTGCTTTTGCCATTTTCTTGACTTTCTATGCTTGTGAGATGCATTGGATTTTTTTCTGTGTTTGTCTTTTTTTTTTTCTGTTTACCTTATTCTTGATATCTTTCAATTTATAGATTCTTTGCTTAGCTAGGGTAATTCACTATTAAAGAAATTCATTGTGCTTCTACATTTAGCTACTCAGTTTCAGCTCTAAAATTCAAATCCTTTACGGTTTCTTATTTCCTATCAAAATTTTCAATTCATTCTTTCATGTTGTAGAGTATACTATGCATATTATTTCTGTAACCCTAAGTTGATGACTTTCATATCATCTATGGTTCTGCGTGGGTTGCCTGATGTGTTTTCCATTTACATCAGTTATCTTCTTGGGTGTATGGTTATTTTTTACTGAGTCGCATACATTGTATAGGGAAAACTAGGTAAAGTTGGTGATAGACATCAAATGACTATGATCCCAAGAGGTGAGAAATAGGAGATGAGCCACATAGCTGTTTCAGTTTTCTGCTTCTAAGAACCTTTTAAAATGTGGTAAACAGATGAAGCCCCAACAGAACAGAGTGATTCTAGTGAGTTGGAGAGACAGAGATCAGAGTTGGAAGCTGCCAGAAGCTGGGTTTGTAGGGCTGGATCCCAGAGGCAAGGGATGAAGCTAAACACACAGGGAGCACAGAGACATGCATTGAGGCCACTTATGTCTTTGGTCAGGTACAAATCTGTCATGCAAAGACTGAGACTCCACTGAGTTCAGAGGAGCTATGAGCTGAGTTGAGACTGTGGAGGTCCACAGAGCTGGGGACACAAAAGTTCCAAGTAGCTGAAGGTTCCCCCCATCCAGGTCACTCCAAGACCTTTGTTGAGTTGGAGTGCCACTTGTAGTTATTTTTGCAATACTGCCTTTGCATGCGAAGGTCACAAGGATGCCAACCTGTGTCTTCAGCCTCTGATCTGAAGTCTGGGTAGGACTACATTAAAAAGGCCCACCCGGTGAACTTGATGAGTTCCATTTGTGACAGTTAGTTCAGGTAACAAGAGCCTGAACTTAAGTTGAAGCTATCACAGTGTGGGGTTTGGGGTTTAAGGAGAAATAATTATATTTTTAATGTGAAGAAATAACTTACAAGCAGAGGACGAGCTCTGGAAAAGATGACCATGGATTCTTTGACAATCCTCCCACTGAGTAGTGGCATATGTCCCCTCCTCTTGAGTATTGAGCTCAGTGGTCAGGTACAAAGGCAAATACAGGTTTTACCCTGTGTTTGACCTGAAACTTTGGGTCATAAGGCCCCCACTCTACTTGGACTGTCCTCAGCACATGGTCTGTCCTGGTGTCTACCCCTTTCTTCAGGGGTAGGTGTACAAAGATGGTGTCCATGTAGAACCCACTGAGGAAAGTTTCTCCTTTTTCCTGGCTGTCACAAGATTTTGCAAGCAATTCTCAGTCCCTTTTTCCTTTAGTTTTGAGCAGAGGGAACATCTACACACCCTCCATTTACTAGGTACACATGGGATGGGAATGGAGGATGTGGCTTTTCTGTAGCTTTTTCTGTATTTTTGGAGCAGGATCTCTGTGGTCCAAGAATCCACTGGTGTGGTCTGGAAGGCACTGCTGGAGAGGGAGCTTAGGGTGGCAGTGGTGGTAGAATTTCTTCTGCTAAGATGATGCCTCTGAGCTCAAAAGCTCCCGGGGAAGTAGCCAGTTAGAGAGAGAATATTCTAGGTTTTCAGTTGTCCCCTTGGTTTTCTCTTCTAGGGAAAGACAATGAGGGTCCATTCAATTCCTAACAGCACCCACTCACATATGCAACATTTTCTCTATATATGCCACACCTTGCCTTTTAAACCTAACTTTTTTATTTTAAAGAGAAAAAACATTAAAAACAATGATACAGAATTTCACAAACCAGATAACAGGAGATTAACAATAGTTAATATATCACATATTGTTACCTTCAAAGTAGTTGCTCAGATTACAAGATATAGGCATGAAAAATTGATTAAACAATGTAAGCACAAACAGTTCTTTTCAATGAACTAATAGAAATTAGTAGTATAATTATCTTAGTTATCTTGTGTGTGTATATATATATTTTTTTTTCTTTTCCCTTCTTTTCTCCTTTCCCCCATCCCGGTTGTTCTTTCTTTTTGAGCAGTTTCTTCCCATTTCACAATATCTATTGCACATTTTGGATGTACAATACTTACTTACTCTTTCAGTTTCTTACACTAGAGAGACAGTATGAAGTTACACATGTGAGTCTGATTTATTTCACTTGTATGATCTCAAGTTATATCCATTTACCTATAAAAGTCTCAATGTGATCCTTCTTTATAGCTGAGTAGTACTCCATTGTATAAAAATACCATATCTCTTTTATCCATTTCTCAGTTGATCGGCACTTGGGTTGTTTCCAAGATTTAGCTATAACAAATTGTGCTGCTATAAACATGGGTGCACATATATCACTGTGGTATGATGCTTTCGATTCTTCTGGGAAAATACCCAGAAGAGGAATAGCTGTGTTGAATGGAACCTCTAATCCTAGTTTCTTGAGGACTCTCCACACTGATTCTCACAGTGGTTTTATCAGTCTACACTCCCACCAACAGTGGAGAAAGGTTCCTTTTCCCCCATAACCCTGCCAGCATTTATTATTGGTTGATTTGTTTATGATAGCCATTCTTTCTGGGGTGAGATAGAATCTCAGTGTTGTTTTAATTTGTATTTCTCGATGTCGAATATTTTTCCATATATTTATTTGCTATTTGTATTTCTTCATCTTAGAAGTGCATGTTCATCTCACATATCCCTTTTTGGATTGCATATTTGAATTTTGGGGTCTA